>CAUYLG010034638.1:0-25338 GCA_963573385.1 Cacajao melanocephalus | reverse complement strand
ACCTGTCGTCTTTGTAATTGCCGACTTTCAGATTGGGTCTGAGTGGACGTCCGGCTTGTTGGTGATGAAGTTTTTTCTGTTAGTTTTCCTTTGGCGGACGCCCCTTCCCCACAGAGCTTGGTCTTCCCGGGTTCAGCTGTTTTTACTGTGAAACTCTCGGTCCTCAGCGCTTCCAATTGCTGGTCCGTTCTTGCATCCTGTTAGAGTTCATCTATGCTCCTTCAGAGACCACAAACCCAAAGACTAGCAGTCCACTCTCTCATTATACCAGAAAGATATGAGTCGAAAGAAGGATTCCTGTTCAGGTTGTGAGAAGAGAAGTGGAAAGGAAGGCACAGGAGATGGGAGAAATCTCAGGTGCTAATTGGACACTTGCAATGTCAGGAGAGGAAAGCTTTGACCCAGATTGGGGAAATGGTTCTTCTGTGCCCCTTTGCAATAAGTAACACTGTACCTGAGGAGAGGGAAGTAGCAGAAACAATGGTCCCAGCTGATAACTAGTGGCCTGGTATCCTCATATCAGGGGGCTGGTGCAATTGGAGCTAAAGGAGACAAGGGTCCCATGCTCACCCTCACTCTCCACTATCCTCACATATCTGGTTGTCTTTTCTTTCTTTAGGTGTCACCTGACCTCAGTGAAGTCTATGATGTTTCTGAGATCCAGACTCCCATGTGGTCCCAGATCCTTGGTCTGTGGATAACACCAGCTTCTCATGCTTCCTTGCATTAGGCTTTCTAAACCTAGAGTCCTTCAAACTTCCAATAAAGAGATCATTTTCTGCTTTACCTGCTTTTGGCTCCAGTGATCTCTGAATTCTTAGTGGCTCAAGGAACTGAGGGCATTTCTGATAAAAATGATTTTGGAAGAAAAAAATGGGATATTTTTGAAGTATTAGGGAGAATAGCAATCAAAGCCACATTTCTAGATGTATTGATAGAAATCCAACACTAAAAACAGGGTGTTGTTACCCTGCCAGGCACACATCTACCTCCTGATGCCAACACTAAAATCTCCAGTGACCTCTGTACTAATAGGACCCCAGAATCTAACAGAATCACAGAAAGAACAGAGAAAATGTATTGCCACAAGCCCTGGAAAAGTCCCTGATCTACTAGTGCCATGAATATTCCATAAGTCCACAGCAGCACATCCCTTCACTTAGCTTATGAATTGTCCTATACCTTCAGCATTCATTTAGCAGCAATTACACCAAAGAGTGATATGTCAAGTCTCCACCACTTCAGCAAGAGTGAGCGGATTTAAAAATGTCATCTGTGGATGGAAAGACCAGAGGACTAGGCTAGAGTCTTGGGGCAGGTGGTGTGCTAACAATAGAAATGCTATTCCTTTTACATCCCTTCGCCCTCTATTCTAAGGATGCTTCCAGGGAAAGCCAAACATCCAGGAGAAGAAGCCAACAGAGAGGATTAGGAAAACTGCTAGCCTGGGAATAAGAAATCTGGATTCCATTCTAGCTCTGTTGTAAGAACTAGTATATCTTTAATTAAATATTTTCTCCCCCACAAGCTTAAGTCCCACATCTGCACATGGAAAACTTTGACACAGTTAACTTCATAATATATGCTGACTCAATATTGTAGAGCTTCCTTAAAAAGAAAGAGAGAGGGAATGAGAGGGAGAAGAGAGAAAGAAAGGAAAAAAGAAAGAAAGAGAAAGAAAGAAAAAGAAAGGAGGAAGAAAGAAAGAAAAGAAGAAAGAAAGAGAGAAAGAAAGAATCTTCTCTATGAGGTGTAAATATTGCCTGCATGTGTGTGATAAGAGACTTGGTCATAGAGTCATAAGAATCCTGTCTCTCTCCACTGAATCATTCCTAAGAGCACAGAGGCCCTGTGCTCAGTCATCTGCCTTATTTCACCAGCCCAGCAGTTAAAGAGGAGAGGCTATGATGGGCTTAGGCCTTAGCATTAGGAAAGCTAGAATTACCTGCTGCAGTCTGCTGAATAGATTCTCTTCTCTACATGTGGAGAGACATACGTTCAACAGTTTCCCTGACATATTGTTGATTGTGCAGGAAAGGAAACCTAAATTAACATGCAAATAAGCAAGAGAGCCAGAGTCATAAATGTTGTGTGCTGTGGTACAATTTGCATGAACTAT
Source organism: Cacajao melanocephalus (assembly GCA_963573385.1). NCBI lineage: Eukaryota > Metazoa > Chordata > Mammalia > Primates > Pitheciidae > Cacajao > Cacajao melanocephalus. The sequence goes on along the minus strand of CAUYLG010034638.1, from coordinate 23,219 downwards.
GGTTCCCATGTCTTGCATAGTCTTGGGAGGTGGGGTCTCTGATGCAGAGTTCCTTCATCTTAATATGGGGATAATAATAACCATCTTACAGAGGTGTTTAGAGATATTGAATGAGATTATCTCAGCCCCAGTGCTTTAAAAAGGTGCCAGAACAACAAATTTGGAAGTAATCATAATAAATCAATGTTTTATTATGTCTTCTTTGAAATGGAGGTGAAACACATATAAAGAAAAGCACAGATCTTATGTATTTGCTTGAATGAGATTTGACAAACACATACATGTGATTGCACAATGCCTAGATGAACATATAGAACATTCATCTTGCCTTATGCTCCTTTCAAATTCAGTCCCAGTCCTTTGGGGCAAACTTTATCCTGACTTCTAGAAACTCATAGCTCACCTGTTTTTAATCCTTATATAATTAAATTATGTAATAACATTACCTTTGGTGTCTGACTGTTATTCGGTGTTTTTGAGATTCATTCTGTTTTGTATGTATCAGCAGTTCATTTTATTGCTGAATAGTATTCCATTGTTTGAGTCTCCACATTTGTTATTCTATTCTATTCCTGATATATGTGTCTAAACTTATGCTAGTACCACACTGTCTTGACACTGTAGCTTTGTAGTAAGTGTTGAAATAAGGAAGTATGAGTCTTCTAAATTTGCACTCTTTTTCAAGATTGTGGTGGCTATTCTGGGTCCTATGCATTTACACATCAATTTTAGGATAACATGGCAATTTCTACAAAAAGTCATCTGGAATTCTATAAGAATTCCATCGAGTATTTAGATAAAATATGGAAAATTGCCTGCCTAGTAATATTGAGTCTTCAATCCACAAACATGGAATGGCTCTCTATTTTTATGTTTTCCTTAATTTCTTTGATCAGGATTTGTTGTTTTAAGTGTACAAGTTTTGCCATTATTTTCTTAAATATATTCCTATGTATTTCATTATTTTTGATGCTATTGTAAATGGATTTTTTTTCATGATGCAATTGAGAGGTATAGGTTGATATTTTGTCCTGCACCTTGATGAGTTTATTGGCTCTAATAATATTTTGGGGTTATGTAGATTCTTATAAGTTTTCTACATATACCATCATGTCAGTATTTCATGTATGGGAAGTCTAATGGTGAAAAACATGAGGTATTTATATACCTGGGAGTGTCTTAATTTTTCCCTAACTTGTGAAGGATAGACTTGCCAAGATACAGAATTCTTAGTAGATACATATTTCTTTCATCACTTTTAATATGTTCTCTTACTATCTTCTGGTTTGCATGGTTCTAATGACAAATCATCTGTTAAGCTTATTTGTCATTTTGAGTTACTTATCTCTTGCTGCTTCCAAGAATTTCTCTTTGTCTTTGTCATTGATGTATCCTTAGGGTTTTTTTTAGTTATTGTAAATGGGATTGACTTACTTGAAAAAAGTAGATTTTTACATTTGTGAGTACAGGTTGAGAATCTCTAACCAAAAAACAAAATCCAAAATACTCCAAAATCCTAAAGTCTTTGAGGGCCAACATGAAGTCACAAGTGGAGAACATCACTCCTGATTTGATGTGATTGGTCTCACTCAAAACGCAGGTTCAAAATGATGAAAATAACACCATGAACCCAGCAGAAAAAATGCCTGTAGACAACATGGTGAAAATACATGATGGGTTTATTAGCAGCATGCATTCTTAAGGAAAAAAGTCATGTCAGTTAAAAAATTCAAAGAGGGACTTCTCTAGGACAAAAGAGAAAGGTGACTCTGGAAAAAAACATTTTTTAAATTATCCAGCACAATATCTCTTTATCCTTAGATGACTCGTTTTCTGGTCCCTCAACTATTTCTGATGTCTCTTCTAACCTTAAAAAAATAAAATACGGAGTGCAATAACCTTTTAACCAGAACACAGCATTGTAGGTGGAGATCAAAACCTGCTACTATGTCGTTGCTGATGATTAACAGCTGATTCAGATATTCTAGTTGTGCTACTGTGCTGCTTAAACACTCTGAACACATTATTTGCACTGTATTAATAGTATGCCAAATTTTTAACTGTTAAGTGCTTATGTGTAAAAAACTGTAAGAATTAATTGCTTCATGGTAGCATATAATTCAGAATCAGGAAGGATGGTGATGTCAAATGACCACAAAGTGGTCACATGCGTGACTGAGATAGTGACAGCTTTCCTTCTGTTGGCTTAATGTACACAACCTTTGTTTCATGCAGGAAACTACTAAAAATATTCTATGTATATAAGGTGTATGTGATATATAAATAAATTTTGCATTTGCACTTGGGTCCCATCCCCAAGATACATCATTATATGTATGAAAAGATTTTTAAAAATCTGAAAAATCCAAAACACTTCTGCTCCCAAGCTTGTTACATAATGGATACTCAACATGTATTCTCACTACTTTTATGGAAGAACAGATTTACTCTGCCATTGTGAAAGTAGTTCCTCTGTTGCAATTGCAGAGACTTGCTATCAAATTAAATAGGTGAACTTTTAATTCTATGTCCTTATTTTCTCTTTTATCATGAAGAGACAAGTGATTTTTTTCACATATTCTATGGCCAATACAGAGATAATCATACCAGCTCCCCCTGTATTCTATTAATGAGAAGTATTCTATTGACTTAATTTGAAATGTTAAAACAACCATACATTGTTGACATAAAATCTGACTTGTGCATGATGTATCACCATTTTTATATATGAAAATATTCACTTAGTAATATTTTGTTCAGGACTTTTGCCTTAATGTTTATGGCAAGATTGGCACATTGTTTTCCTTTCATGTAATATCCCTGTCATGTTTTGTTACCATAAAATTGCAGCGATATTAAACTGCTTTGGAAATAGAATCATCCTGTGTTAGTGTGTAGGCTAAAACAAACATCTTGAGAATAAAAGTGCCAACACTTTAAGATTTTGGCACATTAAACCCATTGGAAAGGATTCTGCTTTTGGAAATTTGGACTGGAACTCAGTGAGGACATGCCAAATCAGACCTAGAAGAGAAGAGCAGAGTTGAACAATACAAACATGCAAGGTATAGAGGTAGCCTGAAGGTTGTGCTAGAAGAAAGGTGTTAAATATAGTGCCTGCCCTACAGAGCTTTTTCCTCATCATCTCTCTGTCTTTCATATCAGGTCCCAATTCTCCCACATTCATTAGTAAACCTATTTCTTACCGCTGCTAAAATCTTACATGCTTTTAGCTACCAAGCAAGTAGAACAGAGAGAAGAGTATAGAGACAGGATGAAGATTTATTTGGCCTGAAGTTAACATTGCAAAATGGCCTCGAGATGGAGTTTTGACTTTATCAAGTAATGAAGTTTTTACACAGTCATGGAAACATTAAGACATGAATTAAAGGAGACGATTTTTTTTCACAAGTTAAACTTGAGGTCTATGGTGCACAAAAAATACGTTTTTCATAAATCTAGAAATTATCTTGTGACTACCACATTATCTTGCTTTGTCTTTGTGTCTTGTGTGTTTTAATGTTAATGTGGTAAAAGTAAACACCTCAAATGCTTAGAGAGGTAGGTTTCAATTATTCCGGATACACAGTGGGAAGAGGGGAGCTGGTCAGACCTGATGCAGGCTCTGGAAAAGACAATGGCGTTCTACTGCCTCAAAATCTGCTGGATAAAGTAAGAATGATGAAGAGCCAGGACAGTCCTGCAACACCCTGAAGAGAGGCAATCCATGAGGGCTCTCCAAGTTACACCCCAGTTGTTTCACGTTGTCTCTTCCGGGAGATGAAAGGAAACAGATGGTGCTTCCGGGTCAAGCGGAGGCACCTCTGACCTCCAGTCCCGTGAGCCACAGCGCCGTCTGTTCGTGGGGCCCCGCCAGAGCTGACATAAGCAGGTCCAGCCTCCAGGTGCCCCCACACCGTTTTCTTGCATTATGAAGCTGAGCAGCCTCACTCGACTCTCTGTGACCATCCTTCTTTGCCTCTGCATGGCCCAGCCTGGAATCCTGAGGAGTGTGGGTAGGGCATTGGCGACCCTGGGTGCTGTTGGGGTTGGAAGAGTTTCCTTTGAGGAGTCCATGGGGTGACCTGGCCCTAATGCCTGGAAATCACACTTTGGTGCCCACTCACCCTATGGCTTTTTTATTTTTTGTTTTTTGATGGAGTCTCGTTCTGTCGCCCAGGCTGGCGTGCAGTGGCGTGATCTCAGCTCACTGCAACCTCTGCCTCCTGGATTCAAGCAATTCTCCTGCCTCAGCCTCCTGACCTATGGCATTTTTTCCAGCTGCACAGAAACCGGGATATTGCCCAGAGTTTGATCTTGAGTGCCCTTTCACCCTCTTACCTATGTGCCGGCGCGATAAGAGTTGCAAGGGGGACAAGAAGTGTTGCTACTACAACTGTCGGCGTCAGTGTATGGAGCCCTGGTGGGTTTTAGATTGAGGTGAGGAGCCCTAGATCTGCCATTCTTCATGTCACAGATCCTTCCCTCAGAAGCATTTGTCTTAGAGGGAGCTGAGGACTGCCCATGCCTTTAGCAATCCTTGTGAGCCGTTTTTAAGTAGGGTGGATCTACGGATTTGCCTCTCTAAAGTGAAGGAGGAGGCTCAACAGACTTGTTTGCTTGATATGTACCTCAACAGATTTGTTGCTCAGATATGCACCTTCCATTTCACATAATGGGCATCACTCTTCTCTCTATAACTCTCTATAATGGCAATATTTCAACAAGATTATCTCTAAGGTACTCAGTAGTTACTGGATTTTAATTCATTTTCAAATCCTTTTTCTTACAGTTTACAATCATGAAACACTTTCCTCTTTACATTTACATTGTGAAGTAAGAGTTTATAATTTCAAATTTCCTTAGGATGCCTTGCCTAGAATCCCTGATCCCCAGTCCCTGACTCCTTGGCAGCACATGCTAGTGTTCTTGTGAGGGGAATACCTAACAGGAATCACACCACAGTGGCCCTGGGACAAAAAACCATGTGCCCTGTACATTTTGCACCTTCCTATATCTCTGGTTTTCTGTTCTCTCCCAAGGTGGAAATCCCTTCTTAACCAGGACTGAGGAGACACAGGTGCTACAGGCTCAGACTGGGATAACTGGTCTCCATGTCATCCACGATTGCTCAGGCCCAGGACTTCCTTTTAGCAAGAGTTAAATATTTCTTACCAACATAACAAGAGAAAGAATAAAGCATTGTATATTTAAAACTCCATGAAAATCTGTAAGTCTGCTGGATTGATCTCTTGCTCTCTCTCTCTACTCAGCCATGTTGCACAATCCCTTAGGAGCTGTAAAAAAGGACAGAGTTACTGTTTCATATTTAGTTTCATCAATTCCCGCAATTGTATTTTTCTGATATACTTGTCTCTTTCAAGATCTCCTGACACTCAGATTCTCTGTTGGTCAGATTCCAAATGCATTTTGGAGTTAAATTCTCTGTTTGCATCCTATGAATGGCACACCGATTAATCCTGTAATGGAAGAGCAAGACAGTTTTTCTGGTACTACTGCTGGTGGCCTTTCCAAGTGTTGGAGTAGTATGATCTGTGATTGGATTTGGAACTTTGGGTTGGAAATTGAGCAAGATGTATTTTAGATCTAGGTACTTTCATTCCTAAAACTTGGGCCACCCTAAATTAAGAGAACAAAATCCCTGTGGTTCGGCTTTCCTCTCTTGAGTCTTTGCTTCGGGGCTGGGCCCTAGATCTATCTAATAATGAAGTGTAATTAGCCATGAATATTCCAAATTTATAACTCTGTGCCTCATTCTTCCTTAACTCCCACAAAGGTAGCAGAGGTCTGGAAAAGTGATTTTCCAACATTTTATTTATCTCTGACAAGTAACATTTTGAAAAACTACTTTTTCCCAAGCATGTTTCAAATTGACATCTAATATTGTTATCATCATTGCATAGTTTCAAGAGATAAAAATTTAGGTATATGACAAATGTCATTTAAATCAAGTGGGTATCTTACTCTATGTAATGTTTTCTAATGGAATCTAATTACAATGTTCATTTGTTAGTAACATCTATTAGGAAAGAAAAAAAATGTCCTTTCTTTTCATTATTTTCATCCTCATCTCTACTCATTTCCTATCATTTCCTCAACTATTCAAACCAAAACTATAGCTAGTTAGTTTGGAACCTCTGAAAAGCAGATGCCTACACAAGATTGGATAATCAATAGTGTATAGGGAACAATATCTGTGAGGGGAAATAGCAGGTAGCCCAAGTGGCAAAAACAACATCAGACTGTGATCCAGGACTGACTGCTCTGAGGAAGGAGTAAAGAAAGGAGGCTTGTGGAGGAAGAGACTCAGAATGAAGTACAGCACTGACAAATGCTGAAAGACAAGGCTTGGACTAAAGTCACCCATCAGAGGAGACCCATGTCTCAAAATGGGCTTGCCTTAGTATTCAAGCAGCAATTAGTTATTGGCTGGGATCAACCTGAGGGAAGCATGGCCTCTGCACAGACATGGTGGCAGATGAAGAGGACAGTAGCTGAGGGTGTCCATCACTCACCTCAAAGCAGTAGGAGATCTGAGTGCTGCATTTTCATGTCTACCACTGTCCTCTGCCTTGTGCTGCACAGTTACTTCTCCAGGTATGGTGATGAAGGCTGATTAATGTCAACTTGTTGAGTTTTCTTCTTTTTGGATGTCCAGTGTCTTGTCCATCATCACTGATTCCTGGTGGTTGTTAATGTGTAATACACAGATCTTTACAGTAAGTGTTCATCTGTCCTCTTGTCCTGCTCTAGACATCCTTGCTCTTGGTTGTCTAGTTTTGTGCTTTATAAGCCCTTGTTTTAAAACTTACATTTTAATATTATTTAGGTATGACATGGCCAACACATTAGGAGGTGACTGCCATTGAAAAGAGTGTTCGTTGTACTAACAAATCTCAAGAGGAAAAACACACCATGCTATGGAGGAGGTCCACATGGGAAGCACATTAGTCAGTCAGGAGGTAGACGGGGAGAGAAAGATATGAGGGCACAAACGTGTGTTGTGATTTCTGCAGGAAGGAACTCATGAAGTAGTGTAAAGTATCTCAGGATTCACCAGTTTGAAAAATGTTAGCAATATATGGGGCAAGGGTGATGTCCTTAATTATCTAGTACTGGCCCTAGGGTATTAGGATGGGATTATAGTGGTCAAAATGTAAGAAGTCACCTAGACTTGAAAAATGTCTTCAGTAAAGCTTCACAATACAAACTCAACATGCAAAAATAAGTCACATTCCTATACATAAATAACATTCAAACTGAGAACCAAATCAAGAACTCTACCCCATTTGCAATAGCTATATGAAAAAAATATCTCGGAATACATCTTAAGCCAGGCATGGTGGCTCACACCTATAATCCTAGCACTTTGGGTGGACCACGAGGTCAGGAGTTCAAGACCAGTCTGGCCAAGATGGTGAAACCCCATCTCCACTAAAAATACAAAAATTAGCCGGGCATGGTGGTGGGCACCTGTAATCCCAACTACTGGGGAGGTTGAGGGAGGGAATTGCTTGAACCTGAGAAGCGGAGGTTTCAGTGAGCCGAGATATTGCCACTGCACTCCAGCCTGGGTGACAGAGCGAGACTACTTCTCAAAAAAAAAAAAAAAGAAAGAAAGAAAGAAAAGAAAAAAGAAAAACAGAAAAAATATCTCGGAATACATCTAACCAAGTAGGTGAAAAATCTCTTCAAGAAGAACCACAAAACAATAATGAAAGAAATTGCAGATGACACAAACAAATGGAAAACTATCCCATGATCATGAGTTGGAATAGTTAATATCATTAAAATGACCATACTACCTAGAGCAAGCTACAGGTCCAATGCCATCCCTATCAAAATATCAACATAATTCTTTACAGAATTAGAAAAAAGAATCCTAAAGTTCACATGGACCCAAAAAGGAACCCAAATTGCCAAAGCAATTCTAAGCAAAAAGAACAGATCTAGAAGCATCACATTATCTGTCTTCAAATTACACTGTGAGTCTATAGTAACTAAAACAGCATGGGACCAATACAAAAATGAACACATAGATCAGTGGAACAGAATGGAGAATGCAGAAATAAAGCCACATACCTGCAATTGACTGATCTTCAACAAAGCTATCAAAAATTAACAATAGGATAAAGACTCCCTATTCAATAAATGGTGCTGGGAAAATTGGCTAGCTATAATCAGAAGAATGAAACTGGACCCTTATTTCTCACCATATACAAGACTCAACCCAAGATGGGTTAAAGACTTCACTGTAACACCTGAAATTATAGAAATCCTGGGGGGGAAAAACCCTACAGAAAACTCTTCTGGACATTTGCCTAGACAAAGAATTAATGGTGAAGACACAAAAAGCAAATTCAATAAGCCCCAAAACAGACAAAAGGGACTTAATTAATCTAAAAAGCTTCAGCACAGCAAAAGAAATAATTAGCAGATTAACCAGAAACCTGCACAATGAGAGAAAATATTTGCAAATTATGCATCTGACAAAGGAGTAGTAGCCAGAATCTACAAGGAATCCAACTCAAAAAGAAAGAAACAACACCATTGAAAACTTAGCAAAGGACATTAACAGACATTTCTCAAAAGAAGAAATACCAACAAACACATGAAAAAATGCTCAAAATCAGTAATCATTAGAAAAATACAAATTAAAACCTCAGTGAGATATCATCTTACAGTAGTCTGAATGCCTATTCAAAAGTTTTTTTTAAAAAAACAGATGTCGATGTGGATGTACAGAAAAGGGAATGGTAATACGTTATTGGTGGGAATGTAAATTAATTCAACCTCTATGGAAAACGGTATGGAGATTTCTCAAACAACTAAAAATAGAACTGTAAGTTGAGTTGGTCTCACTACCGGCTTCCACCCAAAGGAAAATAAATCATTATATTAAAAAAGACACCTGCACTCCTATGTTCATCCCGGCACTATTTACAACAGCAAAGGGAAAGTCATAGAAGTAACCCACAAGTCATCAACCATTGACTGGATAACAAAAATGTGGTACATACACCATGGAATAACATGCAGTCATTAAAAATAATGAAACCGTGTCCCTTGTAACAACACGGACAGAGTTAGCATGGACTGATTCTCCCTCAGATCCCTCAGAAGGAACCAATCTTGCTGCACTTTGATTTGGGACCTCAAGGCATCAGGACTGTGAGATAATAAATTACTCTTTTTTTCATCTTTATGGAACGTTGTTAAAGCAGCCCAAGGTAAGTATTCCATGATATAATGCAGTCTTCCCTCTCTTAAGTGTTTATCTGAACAGCATGATATATTATGTCCACACAAAAACCTGAATGCAAATATGTGTAGCAGCTTTATATGTATTTACCAAAGACTAAAAGCCACTATGATGGCCTTCTCTAAGTGACTGGATAATGTAAAAGACCGTTGAGTGACAAAATAGAAATCATCTAGTAAACCAAAAAAAGGATGTAGCAAACCTAGGAAGACATATTGCTAAGTGAGAGAAAGTAATCTGCTAAGGCTCCATATTGTATGATCCAATTATATGTCTTTTTGAAAAAGGGAAAACAATGGAGAAAGAAAAAATACCAATTTTCGTCACGGGTTTAGGGAAGGAAAGGAAGACGGACAGATGAAGCACAGATCATTTTAAGTGCAGTAAAATCTTTCTAGTGATAATAACGGCTATGTGACATTATGTATTTATCAAAATCCATACAACTGTATGCCACAAAGACTAAATCTTCATATAAACTACAGACTTTTATTTTATTTTTATTTTATTTACTTATTTATTTTGAGACAGAGTTTCACTCTTGTTGCCCAGGCTGGAGTGCAATGGCGCAATCTTGGCTCACCACAACCTCCGCCTCCTGAGTTCAAGTGATTCTCCTGCCTCAGCCTCCTGAGTAGCTAGGATTACAGGCATGTGCCACCACACCGAGCTAATTTTTTTTTTTAAATTTTTAGTAGAGATGGGGTTTCTCCATGTTGGTCAGGCTGGTCTCAAACTCCTGACCTCAGGTGATCCACCTGCCTCGGCTTCCCAAAGTGCTGGGATTACAGGCATGAGCCACCGCACCTGGCCAACTATAGACCTTTAAAATATGGCATATAGAAAACATAGCAGAGTGACAGAAGGAAGTACTTTCTATCAGTAATTACTTTAAATGTAAATGATTAAAAACCTCCTATTAAGAGGCAGTGATTGCAAAAATAATAAAAAAAAAACTGATTCAACTATAATATGTCTATAAGAGATTCACTTTTGTACCAAATACTCAAATAAGGAGAAAGGAAGGAATGAAAAAATATATCCTATGCACAGAAATATCAGACAACATACAATTTCAGGAAAAAACTATTATAAGAGGCAAAGAAGGACATTATATGTAAATAAAAGGGGCAATTAATGAGGAAGATTTAGCAATATAGACCTGTGCACACCTAACATCATATTCCCAACGTTTATGAAGCAAAAACTGATAGAACAAAAAGAAGAAATAATTGTTTCTACAAGAGTAATTAGGGACCTCCTACCCCATTTCAATAATAGAAGAATTTAGACATAAAACCAATAAGAAAATAGAGATTTTGAACAACACTGTAAATCAAATAAACTTAGTTGATTTATAAAGGACATTTTACCTTAAAACAGCAAAGTGCTCATTTCTTTTTCTCAAGTGCATGTGCACCATTCTCCAGGGTAGTCCATATGTTAGGTCACATAACAAGTCTCAATAAATTTAAAAGATTGACTTTATATAAATATCTTCTCTAACCACAATGGAATGGAACTAGAAATCAATAACAGAAGGAAACTAGAAATTTCACAATGATGTGAATAGTAAATGACATACTTTAAATCCTCAATTTTCTGTTCATCCTCTCTTCATTCTTTTCATCCTCTCTTTCTCCCCTAAACCCATGGCAACCATGAATCTTCTTATTGTCTCCAAAATTTTGCCTTTTTTTTTTTTCAGAAAGACGTATAGTTGTATTATACAATATATAGATTAGTCAAAGGAGACATTACAAGAGAAATTACAGAATACTTTGGGATACATGAAAATGAAAACACAGCATATCAACTAATCCAAAAGGTGGGACTTTGAAAAGCTTAGTACAATATTGTACTCAATACTGAAAGGATACAAGTTTTTCTGTAAGATCAGGAACAAGACGGGTGCAGCTATTGTCATTTCTACTCATGTTGTACTTGGAGTTCTAGACAGAGAAAGTAAGCAAGAAATAGAAATAAAAGCCATTTAAATTTAAAAGGAATCGGTAAAACCGTTAGCAGACAACATATAGTATGCAAAAAAGTTCAAAGTATCCACCAAGAAACCATGGAACCTAATAAATGAAAGCAGCAATATTGCTGAATGCATGCTTAACACATAACAATCAGTTGTATTTCTGTGCACTGATGATGAATAATCCAAAAATAAAATTTACAAAACGTTCTATTTAGAGTGTCATAGAAAAATAAAAAATAATCAATGACTTGTAAGTCATACATTTCCCAAAGGCAGTAAAGACCTAAATTAATAAATGTAGAGTCTGCATTCATGAAATAAAAGGCTAAGTATCTTTTAAATGGCATGCTACACAAACAGGTCATTAGATCAGTACAATTCTTATCAAGAACATAGTTGGAAGACTCACATTTTACAATTTCAAAAATTACCGCAAAGCTACAGTACTCGAAACAGTGTGGTACTGCCATAAGGATAGACATATACAGTAGTCCTCCCTTAGCTGTGGTTTCATTTTCTAAGGTTTCAGTTGTGCATGGCCAACTCTGGTCCTAAAATACTAAATAGAAATCCTGAAATAAGCAATTCATAAGTTTTAAATTGTACACTGTTCTGGGTAGTGTGAGTCAAAGACTGCCACATCCTGCTTCAACATACTATCTGAAAAAGAAGTTAAGAAAATAATCCCAGTTACAAAAGCATCCAATATAATATAATACTTAGAAATAAATTTAACCAAGGGGGTGAAAGATCTTTACCTTATAGTTTTTTTAAACGTAGTAGGTTTTTTTTTTTAACTTTAGTAAGAGCACTTAACATGGGATCTACTCTGAACGAATTTTTAAGTGCACAATACAGCATTTTTGAACTATAGGCACAATGTTTATAGCAGATCTCTAAAACTTATTCATCTTGTATAGCTGAAAAGTTTTATCCATTTTAAAATGTGGTTAATTATATCAATGTCCTTGAAGAGTTATCTTTGCTTTGCTATTCTGCCAATTTTTAACTTTCTTCTGTTTTTATTTTCAAAGTATATTTTTACTTTTAAATTGATTTTTCTTTTAGATCTGTCTTTAAAATAATGAGATAATGAGAATAACCAATATTTTCTCCCAAAGCGTGAGCCAGTTATCTCAGTATTGTTAGATATTTTATTCTTCAAGATTGAAATTTCACCATTATCACATGCTAAATTCTCATTTATATTTAATTTATAATTTGTATTAAATTTTTATTTAAATGTTTTATTCATTTATAATATTTTATTTAAAATGTTTCCAACATATGTACTGCAGTCTTCAAATCACAGACACACTTAACGTTACATAATCCCCACTCTCTCAAGATAATTTGTTGTCACTATTTTCCTGACAAATCAAGTGTTTATATTTCCAGATGATGTTTCAGTTGATTTTCCAATTAAAAGAAAAATACCTATTGATTATTTAATTGCTATTACACTCTATTTATAAGTACTAATTTCTTCCTAAGTGAGAAAAATATCTCTGACATTTTCCCCTCATCTATGGCTTCTAATTTTGTTTTTAAAATTTGATTAAATTAATGCCGGTTTTTAACCTTATATTTAAACATTTACAAAAAGATATCACTTATATGAGGTGGTTGGTTTGAATTTTGCATCAATGTAAAATTTACTCGCTGCATCCTTGACACTTTCACATTGAATTTTCTTTTCCTTATAGTAATTCTGACACATTCATTGATATACTTGTTTTGTCAGCTCTTGCCTGGTATTATTTCTTCTCCAATTTCAACCTTCCTGGTTCATATTGTTTCAGGGTGATTTCTGGCCCACAAAATATAAGTCAATTTAAAATGTTTTTAAATTTTTTTATCATTACACTTTAAGTTCTGGGGTACATGCGCAGAATGTGCAGGTTTGTTACATAGGTATACATGTATACATGTGCCATGGTGGTTTGCTGCATCCATCCCCCCATCACCTATGTTAGGTATTTCTCCTAATGTTATCCCTCCCCAATCCCCCCACCCCCTGCTATCCATCCCCTAGCCCCCAACCCCCTGACAGGCCCCAGTGTGTGGTGTTCCCCTCCCTGGGTCCATGTGTTCTCATTGTTCAACACCCACTTATGAGTGAGAACATGTGGCGTTTGGTTTTCTGTTCTTGTGCCAGTTTACTGAGATTGATGGTTTCCACTTTCATCCATGTCCCTGGGAAGGACATGAACTCATCCTTTTTTATGGCTGCATAATATTCCATGGTATATATGTGCCACATTTTCTTTATCCCAACCCAATGGGCATCTGGGTTGATTCCAAGTCTTTTCTATTGTAAACAGTGCTGCAACAAACATGTGTGCATGTGTCTTTATAATAGAACTATTTATAATCCTTTGGGAGTAATGGGATTGCTAGGTCAAATGGTATTTCTATTTCTAGATCCTTGAGGAGTCGCCACACTGTCTTAAAGGCACCGGTGTGGGCCTGGCGGAATGGAGATCCAGCCCCGTTAAGGGAGAAGTGCAGTGGCTAATGGCCTCCACAGGAGGGCGCACTCCACAGGTGGCTCTGGTCTCAGGACGTCACCCTGCTGCAGCATCTTGGCTGAGAATGGGTAGGTGGAATGTGGGAGGCGCACCCCTTGTGCTTCCTGTTCAGAGCAATGTACCTACATGGATTTCTAGCAGCATTTCCGACGGCTCAGGGCTTGTGAGGACTGCAGGATTCTCCTTAGAAGGATTTTAGGTGTTTGTGGTGCTAGTGAAAACTAGTGTGGTTCTTTTGCGTTATCTTTTCCCCACATAGGATGTTCATTCCTGACTCCAGACAGATCAGATCCAGGGGTGGAAGACAGAGCTGCAGAGGCTGGATGCATCCATGCTGCCCTCCCGGACTTTCAATCCCCACAGGTGCGTCTCACTCCCCTGCTCTATTCGAACTCTCTCCCTTCGACTCTCCAGTCAAGTTTTGTTAGTTTATTCATTGCTTTGGTCCTTTCTTGTGGGGAGGATGAGTGTCTGTCTTCTGTCGTCAGCCATCCTGGTGACATCACTGAGCTAAATTTCTTTATACTGCATATCCCTTCATGAATTATTGGAGTCACTTTTATTTTTAATAGTTTTTATTCTTAACTTTCATACTAAAGATGTGATTTGCATACCACCGTTATACTATTAGAGCATTCTGAATTTGTGTAATTACTTCTACTCATGAGTTCTATACTTTTGAATTTTTTTGTTACATATGAGTGCTCTTTCTTTCATCTTAGAACTTTCTTTAGCTTTTCTTGTAAGACAGGGGTCCCCATCTGCCCCCTCACCCAGCCCACATAGCAGGAGGTGAGCAGAGAGTGAGTGAGCATTACCACCTGAGCTCCACCTCCTGTCAGATCCGTGGTGGCATTAGATTCTCACAGCAGCGGGAACCCTAGTGTGAACTGTGCATGCAAGGGATCTAGGCTACATGCTCCTTATGAGAATCTAACGCCCTTCATGGCCCCCACTGCCCTGCCACACGACCCCTCCCTCCTGGCCTCATCCATGGAAAAATTGTCTTCCATGAAACCAGTCCCTGGTGCCAAAAAGGTTGGGGACCACTGTTGTAAGACACGTCTGTTAGAGATGAAATTCTTCATCCTTTGATTGTCTAGGAAAGTATTTCTCCTTCATTTCTGAAAGACAACTTTTCTGGATACAGTATTCATGAATAACAGAGTTTTTTAAAATTCATTTTGAATATCTCATGCCATTCTCCTTCTGGCCTTTAAGATTCCTGTTGAGAAGTTTGTATGCAGGTATACTGGAACCCCCTTATATATTATTTGCTTCTTTTCTCTTGCTGCTTTCAGGATCCTCTCTTTGTCTTTGATCTTTTATAGCTTTATTATTATATGTATGTCTGGTATTTTTTGGACTGAATCTGATTGGTGAACTTCCTGTACCTTGATGTATCAGGGACTTTCCCATGGCCTGTTGCAATATATTTCTCTGGTCTTTCTGAGAGATTGTTAGTCCCTAATCTACCGGTGCCATCAATTCCACAAATCCACAACTGCCCGCCCCTTCACTTGGTTTAAGGACTGTGCTCCTCCTATAGTATCCATTAAGATCTTGTACCAAAGATTGATACAGCAATTCTACCACTTCAGCAAGCATGAGTGGGTAAAACAATGTTATCTGTGAATAGACAGACCAGAGGATGGTCTAAAAGAGTTTTTGGGGTTGGGAAGTCCTAAAAATGGAAACTCTGCTGCCTATACTGTCTTCTTTCCCCTCTCCTAAGAAAGTTTCCAGGGGAAGGATAAACCTCTAGAAGAAGAAGCCAGGACTAGGGATAAGAGATCTGGATTTTAGTTCTAGCTCTGCCATAAGAACCTATGCATCTTCAGCTAAATCTGTTTTCTCTCCAAGCTTAAGTTCCTCATCTGCACATAGAAAAGTTTGGTGTAGTAATTTTAACCATGCATGTTAGCCTAACATTCTGGGAGTTCATTTAAAAGAAGAAAGAAAAAGAAAGAAGGAAAGAGAAAAGAAAGAAAGGAGAGAAAGGGAAAAAAGAGAAGAGGGAAGGAAGAATGAAGGAAGGAAAGAAGGAAGAAGGAAGGAAGGAAAGAAGAAAGAAAGAAAGGAACAAAGGAGAGAAAGAAAGGAAGGGAAGGAAGAAAAAAAGAGAGGAAGGAAGAAAGGAAGAAGCCAGGAAGGAAGAAAGGAGGAAGGAAGGCAGGAAGGCAGGAAGGCAGGAAGGCAGGAAGGAAGGAAGGAAGGAAGGAAGGGAGGGAGGGAGGGAGGGAGGGAGGGAGGGAGGGAGGGAGGGAGGAAGGAAGGAAAGAAGGAAGGAGGGAGGGAAGGAGGGAAGAAGGAAAAGAAAGGGAAGGATTTTTCCTCATTTAACAAGGATTTATTGTCATAAATGCACTCGGGCACTGTAAGACATAACATAAATGAAAGAATTTTCAGATAAATGCAACTGTTGATTATTTTATTCTGCCTTTATATTATTTTTATAGACTGCCTTCAGAAGGTATCATTCATTACCATACCAGTTGAGTGGTCTGTCATAAATTCTCACGAGGTTTGCCTTCCTTTTATTTTTTCTTTTGTTCTCACAAACATATATTTTACAATGTTGTTGCTTCTAAGTTCATTGATTTTCTCTTAAGTATGTGTTATTTTGATATACAATGCTTCTTTTTTAATGGAGTCTCACTTACTGTGTCGCCCAGGCTGGAGCACCTGCAACCTCCACCTCCCAGACTTAAGCGATTCTCCTGTCTCAGCCTTCCAGTTAGCTGAGATTACAGGCATGCACCACCACTCCAGGCTTATTTTTGTATTTTTAGTAGAGACAAGGTTTCACCATGTTGGCCAGGCTGGTCTCAAACTCCTGACCTCAAGTGATCCACCCACCTCAGCCTGCCAAAGTACTGGTACTACAGGCATGAGCCACCGCACCTACTCTTGATATGCAATGCTTCCTACCCTCCTTCCTAATGAGATCATTTCTTTTTAACGATGTATATAATATTCTAGACTGAAGGTCAATCCCACAAATTATCAATGATGGTACAAATTAATAATTAGCATTTTTGGTTAAAATTTCAACATGAGCATTGGCATAAGTTCAATAAACAAGCCATTTTTAAGAGCCCCAATAAAGTTCACTATATAAATAAAATGACTAGCTTGAATAGAGACAAGTTAATTAATACTACACATCTTACATGGTAGTGTAGTTATGATTCTCATAATTTTTTTATTGCCATTGTAGATATTTTCTTCTAGTGCTTTCAAATTACCAACAGATACTTATACTCAGGATTTAAGAAAAAGACTTCAGAATTCCCAGGAATTCTTGAAATTAAAGTTATTCTTAAAGTTTATCCAATATTCTTCACACTGCTTACCCATTATTGTAGACATGGTTTGATGGATAAGAAACATTGAGTTTATCACATTTACAAAGAACTGTAGGATGTGAATATTCATACATTCAGAAATACACTAGTTATTAGCAGGTGAACAATTAAAATTTTGGATCTCCCAGCAAAGTTAACAGTTGTCTACAGAACTGCATGCCAAAATCGTCATGCAGAATGATGAGCATATACTTCTAACGTTGCAGCAGCTATAAGCAACATGATTAGATGGTGACTGCTTTTTCCTTTGTGCTCCTGATTCATTCCCTGAATATACTGACCTTAAATTTTGGCCCTACATGTCAGTATTTTCTGGTCTTTGCTTTAGACTTTACCACAGTGAATTCCTTCTAACCAGCAATGTTTCTATTTTGAATCCTAAGATTTAATTCTTACAGAAGAATGTAAAGACTATACACTGTTTTTTGGCCGGGTGTGGTGGCTCATGCCTGTAATTCCAGCACTTTGGGAGGCCGAGGAGGGTGGATCACCCTGAGGTCAGAAGTTCCAGACCAGCCTGACCAACATGGTGAAACCTTGTCTCTACCAAAAATACAAAAATTAGCTGTCGTGGTGGTGGGCACCTGTAATCCCAGCTACTCAGGGAGCTAAGGCAAGAGGATAACTTGAACCCAGGAGGTGGAGGTTGCAGTGAGCCGAGATCGTGCCATTGCACTGCCTCCTGGGCAATAAGAGCAAAACTCTGTCTCAAGAAAAAATAAATAAATAAATAAATAAATAATAAAAACACTTGCTAGGCTGTCATTGTTAAGTAGAAATGGTGAAAACAGACATCCTTGCTTTCTCCTAACCTTAAGGAGAAAACATCCAACATTTTACCATTAGAGATGATGTTTGTCAGTGGCATACCAAGGATTGTGGCAGTCGGGGTGGTTCATCTGGGGAGGAGGGAGTGTTTGTCTCTGGCTGTTTAAAATTGCCAGCACGTAGTGATAATATACAGCAGAGTTTTTTAAGCCACTATAAAGTTTCATTAAACTTTTATCATTATTCCTAAATTCTCTACAATCAGGGGACCTATTTATTGCTTGCAACTGAGGGGAACTCCTTCCAATAAATTCCTTCCACTTCAGTATACCATTAAGATATGCTTTAAGTTGAATATAGTGCCCTTTATCATATTGAGAGGGAGAGCTTCTCTTCCTTGTAGGTGGAGAAGTTTTACAATAAATGGGTGTTGGATTTGTCAAATACTTTCTCTGTTGAGATGATCATATAGTGAATTACACTGACTAATTTTTAATGTGAAACATATCCTGAATGTGTGTCCCATTTGATCTTAATGTATAGTCTATTTAATATATTGTTGGACTGAATTTATGACTTCTTGGTTAGGGATTTTTACGCCTATGTCTATGAGGGGTGTTGGACTGTAATTAAACTTTTTTAATAATGTTCTTCCCAGCTTTTAGTATCAGAGCTATCCTACGCTCATAAAACAAGGTGGGAAGTGTTTTCTCTGCTTCTTTTGTCTTAAAATGTTTTTGCAGGATGTATAATTTGTAAATGTTTAATAGCATTTACTGTGAAGCCACCTGGACCAGCAGTGTACTTTTGGGAAAGATTTTTCATTAAAAATTTGATTGCTTTAACATAAGAGTCAACAAACTTCGGTAAAGAACCGGGTAATGAATATTGCAGGTTTTCTATACCTTAAGATCATTACTACAACTCCTTGTCTGTATCACTACAGGACAAAAGCAGTCAAAGATGATTCTTACAGATGGATGTGGTTGTATGCCAATAAACTTTATTTACAGAATCAGAAGTGGTAATCTAGTCTCACAGGTCAGGTGTCAAAGCAAGTGTGTTGAACTTATATTTGTTTAGTTATTCAGTAATTATTTCTGTTACTTTCTTATTGAGATATAATTCACAAACCATGTCATGCACATTTTAAGGTGTACAATATAGTGGTTTTCAGTATTTTGATAAGCTTGTGCAACCATCACCACTTTTTAATTCCAAAACAACTTCATTATTCCCATGAAGAAACCCTATACCTGATGGTATTCAATCTTTCTTCCCACCTTTACTTCTTCCTTGGCAACCACTAATCTGCTTTTTATGAATTGACACATTCTGGGCACTTTATATTAATTAAAGTATATAATATGTGGCTCATTGTGCCTGACTTCTTAATGCGGAATTATGTTTTCAAAGCTCGTCTATGTTGTATGATGGATCTTTATTTTTTTACTTTTTATGACTGAATATTTCACTGAATGGATACATCACATTTTGTTTATCCATTTATCCATTGGTAAACCTTGGGATGTTTCTAGTTTGCATATACTATTATTAATGCTACTATGAATATTTATGTGCAAATTTTTGTGTTAAAATGTTTTCAGTTATCTTGAGTGTAATTGTTAAAGTGGAATTAATGAGTCACATGACAACTCTATGTTTAACTCTTCAAGGAACTGCCAGACTGTTTTCCACAGAGGATGTATCATTTTATGTTCCCACCAGCAACGTATGAATGTTCCAGATTCTCCACATCCTCACCAACACTTGTTTTTTTTTTTTTTTTAAGATTATAGTTATCATAATACATGTGAAGTGGCATCTCGTTGTGGTTCTGATTTGTGTTTTTCCTGAGGTCTAAGGATATCACCCATCATTTTACATGCTTCTTGGTCATTTGTAAATTTTCTTTTGGAGAAATGGCCATTACAATCCAATGCTCAGTTTTTACTTATGGTTTTTGTCTTTTATGATGGATTTTAGGAGTTTTTTTTTGTATTTTGAATACTAGGCCCTTATCAAATATAAAATTTGCAAATATTTTCTCCTATTTCTGTGGGTTATCATTTCATTTCTATTAGTGCCCTTTGACTCACCAAGTTTTTAACTTTAATCTGTTTTTGGATCTATTATTCCTTTTCTTGCTTGTTTTTGGTAGCATACCTAAGAAATTGATGCTGATTACCAGATCACAAAGATATACATCTATGTTTTCCTCAAAGAGTTTTGTAATTTAGCTCATATATTTAGGTCTCGTTTTATTTGGAGCCCATTTTTGTACTTGATGTGAAATAAGAGTCCAAGTATATTCTTTTGCAGATGCATATCCAATTTTCTCCCCATTATTTGTTGAAAAGACTACTCTATCCTTACTGGATAGTTTTTGTACCCTTGTTAAAGATAAGACAGTTTAAAATGTAATGGTTTATTTATAGATTCTCAATTCTATTCCTTTGATATATTGTGCTTATGCTGGTACCACAACATCTTGAAATTGCTGCTTTGTAGTATGTGATGAAATAAAGAAATATGAGTCCTCCAATTTTGCCCTTTTTTCCAAGACTGTTTTGGCTATTCTGGGTCCCTTGCATTTGTATATGAATTTGAGATTCGCTGATCTATTTCCACAAAAACTCATCTGAAGTTTTCTAGGGATTGCATTGAGTTTATAGATCAATTTGTGGCGTACTACCAGCTTGGTGACATCGAGTTTTCCAATCCATGAACACAGTATAGCTTCCTATTTTGGGGATCATCTTTTATTTCCTTGAACAATAGTTTGCCATTTTCAATAGAAAAGTTTCTCTATTTTTTGGTTAAATGAATCCCTAATTATTCTGTTCTTTTTATGCTATTGTAAATGAAGTTTTATTCTTAACACAATACAGTGTTGTATATTGGCATTATGTCCTGGACCTTGCTGAGGTCATTTATTAGCTCTAATAATATTTTGAGGGATTCTTAAGAGTTTTCTATATATATCTTCATGTCAGTTAGTATTTCTTTTATGGCACGTTGATGTTCATGAACTCTTCAGTTTTTGTATATCTGGGAATGTCTTAATTTTTCTCTGACTTGTGAAGAACACACATGCCAAGATACAGAATCCTTGGTTGATAGGTTTCTCTTTTACCATTTTTAATATGTTCTCTCACTACCTTCTGACTTTCATGATTTTAATGAGAAATCAGATGTTAAGTTTACTAACTGCTTATGATAAGTGGCTTGTCTCTTGCTTTCAAAATTTTCTCTTTGCCTTTATCACTAATATTTTGATTATAACGTGTCTAGATGTGGATCTCTTAGAGATTTTCCTACTTAGTGTTCATCGAGCTTCTTTGATGTAGAGATTAATTTTTTAGTCAAAATTAAAATGTTCTTGGTCATTTTATCTTCATATATTCTTTCTGCCCTTTCTCTTTCTTTTCTCTCCTGAGATCCCCATTATGCATGTGTTTTTACCCTAGATTGTGTTCCACAGGTCTCTGAGGCTCTATTCACTTTTCTTCATTCTTTTCTTTATTGTTCCTCAGAGTGTATAATCTCAAATGACCTGTAATTAAGCTAGTTGATCCCTTCTTCTATTTCTATCTTCTGTGGACCCCTCTTTTGAATTTCTATTTCATTGGTTGTACTTTACAACTTCATTACTTTCTACATTGTAAGACATTATTCTCAGATATCCCTTTAGTCTTTTGTCCAAAGTTTCCTTTAGTTATTTCAGTATATTTATAATAGCTGATGTCGTTGTCTACTAATCCATTGTCTGAGTTCCTAAAGGATCACTTCTGTTCATTGTTTCCCCTCCCTTCTGTGTATGGGCAATATTTTTTGTTTCTTTGCATATCTCATAATTCTTTAATGAAATTGAACTTTTTACATAATATAAGGTGGCAAATTTGGAAATCAGATTCTCTCCCCAGAGTTTGTTCATGCAGTCTTTGCTGTTGATTACTTCCTTAGCAACTTTCCTGGACTAATTTGGTAAATTCTGTATCATGTGTCATGTGTAGCCATTGAAGACTATTTCATTAGCTTAGGGGTCAACTCATGATTGGACAGAAATGATCTTAAATACTAAACAAATAAGTCACCTGGACATTTCCAAGGGACTGCCTGTGTATCCATGTCATATTTTTATTGTTAAATATGTATGGGTGAATAAGTGAATAATAAAATATTTATGGGTCAATAAGTGAAAAATAAAATATGGGTGAATAATAAACTAGGTATTGAGGGAACGTATCTCAAAATCATAAAAGCTATTTATGACAAACCAACAGCCAATATCATACTGAATGGGCAAAAACTGGAAGCATTCCCTTTGAAATCTAGCACTAGACATGGTTGCCCTCTCTCACCACTCCTATTCAATATCGTATTGGAAGTTCTAGCCAGAGCAATCAGGCAAGAAAAAGAAATAAAGGGTATTCAAATAGGAAAGGAGGAAGTCAAATTGTCTATTTGCAGACAACATGATAGTATACTTACAAGACCCCATCGTCTCAGCCCAAAATCTCCTTAAACTGATAAGCAACTTCAGCAAAGTCTCAGGATACAAAATCAATGTGCAAAAATCACAGGCATTCCTATACACCAATAACAGACTTAAAGAGAGCCAAATCAAGAAGGAACTGCCATTCACAGTTGCTACAGAGAGAATAAAATACCTAGGAATACAACTAACAAAGAACGTAAAGGACCTCTTCAAGGAGAGCTACAAACCACTGCTCAACGAAATAAGAGAGGACACAAATAGATGGAGAAACATTCCATGTTCATGGTTAGGAAGAATCAATATCGTGAAAATGGCCATACTGCCCAAAGTAATTTACAGATTCAATGCTATCCCATCAAGCTACCAATGACCCTCTTCACAGAACTAGAAAAAAACACCTTAAACTTCATATGGAACCAAAAGAGAGCCTGCATAGCCAAATCAATTCTAAGCAAAAAGAACAAAGTGGGAGGCATCACACTACCGGACTTCAAACTATACTACAAGGCTACAGTAATCAAAACAGCATGGTACTGGTACCAAAACAGAGATACAGACCAATGGAACAGAACAAAGGCCTTGGAGGCAACACCACACATCTACAACCATCTGATCTTTGACAAACCTGACAAAAACAAGCAATGGGGAAAGGAGTCCCTGTTTCATAAATGGTGTTGGGAAAACTGGCTAGCCATGTGCAGAAAGCAGAAACTGGACTCCTTCCTGACACCTTACACTAAAATTAACTCCAGATGGATTAAAGACTTAAACATAAGACCTAACA
>CAUYLG010034637.1:0-11145 GCA_963573385.1 Cacajao melanocephalus | reverse complement strand
ACATCTTCTCCAGCATCTGTTGTTTCCTGACGTTTTAATGGTTGTCATTCTAACTGGTATGAGATGATATCTCACTGTAGTTTTGATTTGCATTTCTCTAATGACCAGTGATGGTGAGCTTTTTTTCATGTGTTTGTTGGCTGCATAAATGTCTTCTTTTGGGAAGTGTCTGTTCATATCCTTTGCCCACTTTTTGATGAAGTTTTTTGTTTCTTTCTTGTAAATTTGTTTAAGTTCCTTGTAGATTACGGATATTAGCCCTTTGTTAGATGGACAGATTGCAAAAATTTTCTCCCATTTTGTAGGTTGCCTGTTCACTCTGCTGATAGTTTTCTTTGCTGTGCAGAAGTTCTTTATACTACAAGGCTACAGTAATCAAAACAGCATGATACTGGTACCAAAACAGAGATATAGACCAATGGAACAGAACAGAGACCTTAGAAATGACATCGCACATCTACAACCATCTGATCTTTGACAAACCTGACAAAAACAAGCAATGGGGAAAGGATTCCCTATTTAATAAATGGTATTGAGAAAACTGGCTAGCCATGTGCAGAAAACTGAAACTGGATCCTTTCCTTACACCTTATACAAAAATTAACTCAAGATGGATTAGAGACTTCAACATAAGATCTAAAACCATAAAAACCCTAGAAGAAAAGCTAGGCAATACCATTCAGGACATAGGCATGGGCAAAGACTTCATGACTAAAACACCAAAAGCAATGATAATTTTTGTTTTTTCAGTTGAGACTGGGTTTCACCAAGTTGGCCAGGCTGGTCTCTAACTCCTAGTCTTGTGATCTGCCCACCAAGGCCTCCCAAAGTGCTAGGATTACAGGCATGAGCCACCATGCCTGGCCAAGATTCAATTCTGTCTGACCACAAATGGCATGCCTTAACTCTTATGCCTGATTCAATTCTGTATGAACACAAACTGCATGCTCTTAACCTTTATGCCTATATTAATAGCTATCCCAGTGAGGATGAACCACAAGGGACAAGATTTTTTTTTTAATTCCTTCCTGTCAGTAGACAAGTTGAAAATGTATATATATATATACATATATATATGTATATATACATATACATATATATATGTATATATATACACATATATACGTATATATATACACACATACATACATATATATATTCCTGAAGTTGAGCTTGAAAAGGAAATCTCCGAAGAGACTGTAAATGGTCATGAGTACAAAGTTAAAAAATGTAAATTTTTTATTCTCTGGGCAGTAACAAAAGCAGTAATAGTAGTACAATTCAGATTATGACTATTTATAGAGTGCGTGTTAAATACCACATACTCTACTGAACAGAGGTGGGACCAGGGTGAAGCAATAGATTCTCTTAGGACACAGAATTGAAGAAGGCATTCACCTTCAGGGCTACTTGTCATGTACTGAGTGCTTTACATGTAAGTAATATTAAATGCAAGTCTCATTGTCTAGAAGTTTTACCAGCAGTACTCCAGGGTTAGAAAAATGCAGTAGGTAGTGAAACCGCCTTTGCAAAAATTACAACTGAGGAAATTATGATAGTGAAACAGATTAGACCCAACTGACTCAATTTTGCTTCTAACCTTTAAGCTATCCTTGTTCATTTCTGGATGTAGGCCAAACTAACCTTAGGAAGGTACCTGGTTTATGGTTTGACTCTGAAACAAAATTGAAAATAGATGTTTACTGAAAAGCCCTTTCTTACCTGGGGACAAGTCAGCTTTTGGAGGACTAGCAAATTAGCTATAAGATTAGAAATTACAGTTTAGGGGTCATGTAACCTCTGACTGTAAGAATCTGAACCTCCCCAAATTTCTCCTGAGGATAACATCACTCGTAAAACCTAGGATCAGTGCTTGAGATATTTGGCAGACTGTATGGGACAACTGACACCACCCAGACTGGTAATCTGGCTCAACCAGTTCTGCAATCCCACTCAGGAACAGAAGACAGCAAGAAAACTTCACTTTGACCCATCTATGATTCCATCTCCAACCTGACCAAGTAGCACTCCCCGCTTCCAGAGCCCTTACCTGCCAAATAATCTTTAAAATCGCCAGTCCTCAAATGCTTGGGGAGACTGATTTGATTAACAGTAAAACTCTGGTCGCCCATACAGCAGGCTCTGTGTGAATTACTCTTTCTCCATTGCAATTGCCCTATCTTGATAAATTGGCTCTGTCTAGGTAGTGGGCAAGGTGAACCCACTGGGAGGTTACAGTAGCAAGTACTCCTACAACTTCAAGCAAGATGCTGTTAGGACAAAGTAAGATATGGTGAAAGCTGTCCTGCCTCCAGTTGTGACTGCTCACCTCCAGCCTATTCAACAGGCTAAAGAAGATATGGGGAGATTCTTTTGAAGCCTGTGCTGTGGCAGTCTCTTTTGGCATTCTATTCTCCATTGGGAGATGAAGAGGCACTTTTTCCTACCTTAGGCCATTTGAGAAGGGATTAAGACATTTAGCTTAATATGTGCCTCTGGAGATCAGGGCACAGCGATTGGCTGGATTTCCTGAGGCAGAAGAAAGAGAAATACAAGTTGCACTTCCAATGATGACAAGCAAGATGAATAGACATTTAGGAAAAGATATACAGAACATAGAAATACTGCAAAAGAAAGAATGGACATCCTTTCAATATTATATACTAGAATATCATTTAATTATCTTAAGAGGGTGTTTGCCATTAGAGTCCAGAGTCTACGAAAGGACATATTTACCTGCAGACTCTTATCCAGTAAAGATGCAAATCATTTCTGTCTACTAAAAAAGACAGTCCCCAAATTTATCGTTTTCTTGATCTTTAGGACTTTTATCAGTTTTGTATGTAAACTATCAAATATTTTCTAACATTTTTCTTCAGTACCTATACATAGTTTGTTTCCCAAATACCTTTTGAACTGGGTTTACTATCCTGCGGGTTCCCTTATTAATGCATCAAATAAATTTTTCACATATGCTCACTGTATACTTGTATAACAGTCCTATTTATAACTTTCTAAAAATTCTATTTCTACAGGCTACTCTTCCTAAAGGTGAAAAAATAGTCGGGTGAGGGTGGCAAATAAGAAACGGCCACTTCTACCTTCTTGAAAGGGATCTTATTCAGGAAGGCCATTGGAGGGGCCAAGCGATTCTTCAGAAGGATAACTTAGCTGAATAAGAGAGAACTTGAAGTGAATACCTTTAGAAGGGATTCCCTAAATCAATAGAATTGCAACTGTAAGGTTCTTGAAGAGAAATGTCTGAGAAATGTGCAATAAAATCTTATGGGAAAATCCGTTTGAAATCTTGCAAGCCTGTAAGATTCAATTGCACATTCCTCAGTGATATGAACCAGCCACATGACAACAGTACCTGTCACTATGCCAGTTTTACCTTGTTTCTCTCTCCCCTCTAAGAAAAATTCAGAGATTAGAAACCATGGCTAGCTAGTGGGTGAGAAGAATAAATTTAAGGAAGAGAAAAACAAACCATCTATACATCTTGGGGGAATGCCAAATAGAATCTTTAGAGTTAAATTAAGTTTGAAGTTAAATACGTCATTACTGGGGAGTGCATCTTTCTTTAATTACTAAATGAGCCTTGTATTTTCTTGTGATTAGAATAAAGCAGAGAAATTGTCCAGTCTACCTAAAATTATTCCAAGTACAGAGAAAACAGTAGTAGTATCCCAAAAGGAGTTTTAAGCGCAATGGGAAAAGGAATAGAGTTGCTTTGTGACTACTCTCTAGAGTTCTGAGGTTTTGTTGTCATTGTTGTTTTAATATACTGACTGAATTTTTATAGAAATTTATTTCTTAAGGAAACTGTATGAAGTGAGTAGTGACCACTGTCTTTGTTTGGCTAGCAAGAACGTGTAACTGACAACCACATTCTGGCCACAAGAATGAATATATAATTTAGACATCACGCGCCCGTACCGTTGACCACAGTGATTGAGTAGGGAATGGGCAAGTAGCCCAGGTCAGGCCAAAATATACATTCATTCCTAGGTTCTTTCCTTGCTGTACCTGATAGATATTTTCTCTCAAAATAGTAAGAGAGAATGAAATTGACACAGGAAAAGCAACAGAAACAAGATAAACCAGGCATAGGATCCCATTTTTCCTTACACAACTTTGCTTTCCCATGTTCAAGTTCTATAATTCAATAAATTTTTGAGTAATCCAGTTAGATCTGGATTTCTGTCAAATGTATCAAAAATGTTTACTATTACAATATAATAATGTCTATTTAGAAGATAATGAGGTTGACAGATGATTTTTTCCTCAAGGACATACACATAGTAAGTGGCAAAGACTGAACTAGAATCCGAATCTTTCTGACTGTGTAGTTGTTGATCTTAACAATAACTCTGTATTGTGAAAACTCAAGGACAGCGCTGAAGTTTTATAATTGGGAGAGACATTTCAGTGGTTTGGGAGTTTAAAAGTCATTGAGTGTGGTCTTCCTCTCCTCCTTTATTTTGTTTTGTTTTCTTTTATTTATTTAGTTTTTCTTCCCCCGTCCTCTCTTCCCTTTCAGAACTACTTCATCCTAATGCCTATGCATAACTTGGGAAGAGCAGGTTAGGGAGTTGGCTCAGGGTTACTGAAACTGTCAGGAGAAAAAGAACTTGTACACAGAAGCTGCCCTGCGTGAAGAGTCAGAGCTGACCAGGGTGAAGAGGGCATGGTAAAAGGATTTAAACAGACCTCAGTTTCTCTTGTTCCAAATCTTGCCTTCCTTATTTGCTATTTTTCTTTTTCTCCTCTTTTCATCCACCCTCCATCTTTTTTTTTTTTTTGGCTTCCCCCACACCGCTCTGAACCTTAAAAAACTGCAAAGATGGTAAAAACAGCTCTTGAAAGAACTGCTCTGACAGTTGCCAGGAGGAAACTGAACCAATGATCCAGAACAAGAGGCATGAAAACCGTAACAATCTCCAATCGTTTGAACTGAAAGTTTTGCAACAGTTAAAGATGAATACAATTTCGATCTTTGCCAGACCAAAAGCACACATGTACCTCTCCTCTCCTCACCCCATAAAACTCCAATCCTGCTTCAGTTAGGGAAGTTACCTGATTTTCAAGTCATTCCTGATGTGCACAAGCTGGATAAATCTTTTAATCTCAATTCGATTCACTTAAACTACTTTTTTCCTTTGACAGTATCCATATGGAAAATGGAGTCATGACCCAGTTTAGGATGTCAGAGCCTGGAAGGGGTGAGAGAGGGCAGCATGGTATGAGGCATCTGAGTTTGAGTGGCATATGGAGGGCATCTTTGCAGAGCTAGGGATCTAATTTGTGATTAAAGCTCCTAAAGCCTGCAAAGAACAGGGATTTTTACGTGTGTTGTGTTGCTGTATCCCCTAGCATCTAAACAGTGCCTGGTACATAGTAGACAGACACAAAGTAAGTATTGTAGAATGAGTTAATTACTGAATACGTAAAGCATCTGAGAGAGAGTTCAGAAGATAAATGAAAAATAACATTATTCATCCTAGCATAGCTGATATTCTGTTTTTAAACAAAGGGAACACATTTTTGTTTTATTAAGTTGCTAGAGATTGGTTTTGCTTGATTAGAGGGCTCTGCTGATTCATGAATGTTAATCTTAGGTATCCAAAATCCCACTTTAAAGAAATACTTAGCACCACAACAATAAGACAAAAGTCCATGTAAAGTAAACATTCCAGAGGCCTTAAGAGGTTAAAGAGGAATCTGGAAATAATTATCCTATTGCTAAAAAATAAATAACATATGGAAAATGTAAGCAGTGGGAGAGGACTTCCTCTTCTTAAGCAGAACTTCATTATTTAATTGTTTTAAATTGACAAAA
Source organism: Cacajao melanocephalus (assembly GCA_963573385.1). Classification (NCBI taxonomy): domain Eukaryota; kingdom Metazoa; phylum Chordata; class Mammalia; order Primates; family Pitheciidae; genus Cacajao; species Cacajao melanocephalus. The sequence continues at coordinate 5,303 of CAUYLG010034637.1, read as the reverse complement.
TAATATTTAATTGAAATATTCTACAAAGAGCAATAAAATTATCATTTGGTATTTAATATTATTTTTATATTCCTTTTTATTATTTCAGTTGTTCACTAAGATATCAAATAATGGTATTTAATATTATTCTTTCATACATATTTCACTTCTCATAATTTTTTGTTTTTAGATGGAGTCTTTCCCTGTTGCACCCAGGCTAGAGTGCAGTGGCAGGCATGATCTCGGCTCACTGCAACTTCTGCGTCCTGGGTTCAAGCAATTCTCTGCCTCAGCCTCCCGAGTAGCTGGAATTACAGGCGCCTGCCAACACGCTTGGCTAATTTTTGTGTTTTTAGTAGAGACAGGGTTTCACCATCTTGGCCAGGCTGGTCTTGAACTCCTGACCTTGTGATCCACCCAACCTCGGCCTCCCAAAGTGCTGGGATTACAGGCGTGAGCCAGGGCACCCGGCTCCACTTCTTATAATTTAAAATTATTCACATTGTATATTAAATGATTGAATTTCATCTATTGAAAAATAGATTCAAATATATATTTTTGGAGAGGAGTAATAAGTAATATATGTGTTTATAACCTTTATATGGCCATTGATATTTTATGGTAGATATATACACACAGATATATGTATGTATATATCCTTACACCCAGTAAAGAAATAAAGAAATCAAACTGGATTTATTCTATAGTCTCGTTTTGTTCTCTGTCTCTATTTTGTGTTGTTACTTTCTATGCTTTTTGAAGGTGTCTAGACTATCACCACTTCCTCCCTTCGTCTTCCTCCCACAGCAGTCTGGTTTCTGTCTGTACCACCCCACTGAAACCACTTTCACCCAGAAATTGTCCTCTTGGTCGTTAAATCAGAGGGGAAATTTTTGGTTCTTAACTGACTTGGCTGCTAAAAGCACTTAGCACTACTGTCCACTTCCTGAAACTCTCTACACTCCCGACGCACTCTTGATGTACATACCACATTACTTGCTTTCTATATTTCTTCCTGATGATTTGACCATACCTTCTCAGTCTCTTTTTTCTTCCTCCATTATCTTTCACAGTTGTTGATGTTAAGGTTTATTCATCTACTCACCCAAATGAGAACACTAGGCATCATCCTCGACCTCTGACTTTCCTTCTGCCCTTATAGCCAACCCATTCTAAATATATCCCAACTCTTTGTCCTCACATCCTTTCCCACTGTTGCTATCTTAGTAAACGCCTCATTATCTCTCACCAAGTGATTGTAAGAACTTCTAATTAGTCTCCCTCTTTCCCGCCAGACTCCCCATATTCCATCCATCATAAATGTCAGCAGTCTGATGGTATCAAGTCACTCCCCATTAAAAACCTTTCAATGATTTCCCATTAATTGCAAGATAAAGCCCAAGCTCTTTAGGATAACTGACATACCAGATTTCCCTTTATAAAATCTGGGCATGGTCTGCCTCTTTAGTATCAAATGTCACGCTTTGGAATCAAACTCCCTCTAGTTGCCCACATTCATCCTGCTATTCCATGTGCCTATGAATGTGCACAATTCAGTCCTTCTGCCACTTCTGCCAGACAATCCCTTTTCTCTGCAAACTTGCAGCTCTTATTCATGCTTCACTGAACTCGTTTTCTATATTCTTTTCAATTTACTCTAATAATCTGTTCCCATAGCTTTTATATCTTCAGCTCAAACCTCTCTTCTGAATTTTAGAATACTTTGTATTCAGCTTCTTATTGGACATCACTGGATGCTTCACATGTCTAAAACTTACTCATTATTCTTCTCCCCAAACGTACTCCTATCTTCATTACTCAGGTTAATGATACCATCTAATTGCTTTCTGCAGATAGCCAAAACTCTTCTTTGTCTCTTCCTCTTTCCTACTTCTTCATGTCCAATTTTTTTTCAGTACTGTTGATTCTATTATTAAAACAAAAGTTAAACTGATTCACTTACAAGCATCTACGCTGCTGGTGCCCCAGTAACACAGAACTGCAAGATCCTTGACCAGTTCAATATTCTATTTGGTTACTTCTGTTTCTTTTGTCAGGACTACCTCAATCCATCATCTTACCTCCTGCTGGTGGAATTCTGTTTCTAACCTGAAAATCTGAACACATTATACCCCTCCTCAAAAGCCTTTCAGTGGTTCCTTATGGTCAACAAATGGTATCTACATTCATTTGCATGACCTTCAAGAGCTTACTCATAAATTCCTTGACTAACTTTATCGCTCTACTGAAAAGATAGAAATGCTTAGACATTTGCTCCTCAGCTTCAGAAAAGTATACATATTAACTAGGCGTTAGATAGTTAAATTTTCAAAATTGCTTAGAGACTATGTCATTTGTTTCTGCGAGGTAAATTTGTTAACGGCATGAAACTTTTTAAAGAGTAAGACTATAATATAATAGAGCTTAAAATTTAGCCTTAGACAAAGAAAAGCTAGCAAATGGGCCATCAGCCTTCCACAAAATGGAAACAAAACTTAAGACCTCATAAAAACAGCTTGATAACTACATTTCTTGAGAAAAAACATTCACCTCTTTGGAATGTAATGCACAACATAAAAAAGTCTAGAATCCTATTTTTTTTTTCAGATGATTGTAAATTATTCCCCTAAAGTGAAAAAAAAAAATCTAAAATTGTGCTGAGGTTTTGTTGTTTGTTTTTAAACTAACTCAGAGCTCTTGAATTTTAATAGTTAAATTCTGTCTTCTGCATTATCCTGCCTTCATAGAACGTCATTTGAAGCAAATTGATATTTTTGAATGTTGGCAATACTCCAGGGACAACATTACCAGCAATGAGTTTTCTTCCAAAAATCCAGAGAATGCAATGTGAGCTTAATCTGGGATCTGTTAATTATATGTTTGTAAAGCACTCTGCTGGTGTTTTTTTCTTGTGTATTTTTAACGCAAACGTATACGCTCTACTGACTGTGGTACAACCACAGTCCTACCCTAAGAACTTCATGAGCATTTACCTCATGCATTTATTGGTTCAGCATTCAACAAATATTTACTAAGTGCTTGCATGAGGCAGAGTTGATCCTACTTTCATGAAGCTTACATTCATGCCAGGCGTGTGCTAAATGTTCTGATCGCATCATCTCATTTAAACCTTTAATTTCACCATAATGCAGTAACTATTTATCATTATTGTTGTTATTATTTTACAGGAAATAAACAAGCTTAGAAAGATGAATACCTGACCATAATTTTTATGGAGGCAGCAATGAGTCTAGGTCAACACCCAAAAATAGTCTTTTTTGCTACAGTGTTGGGCACATATACCAGTACTGACCCACATACGGTAAGCAAGATTCTTAGGTGAGATTTCTGAATAAACTGCTTTAAAAGGATATGGTTCAGCTGGCAGAGAAGCTTTCTGTCCTTTGGGTGTCCTTTTTCTTTTTGCTACCCAAGACTAATATTGAACATGAAGAAAAACACCAAAGAAATCACAAACATAGCTACAGCAGTTCAGGCTGTCTACCTCTGGATGTTGTGTCATGTGAGAAAAACAAGAAGAATAATACTAAATTCTATCTTGTGTAAGTTATTGCATTGGGTTTTCTATTACATGAAGCCAAACCCAGTCTTCCACTAACTCCTTCAGTGATCCATTTTCCACATAGTAGTCCGAGTGATCTTTCAAAATGGGCATCATTTTAAAATGCAGCTCCTACTGCAGTATGCTTTCCCATCACACTGGAATGAAATCCAAATTCATTCAGCTGCCTCTCTGAGCTTATCACTCTCTTCTCTTCTTTGCCTCTTGCCATCCAGCAGCTTCAACTTTCTTTCTGTTCCTAGCACATGACAAGCAGATTCTTCCATGGCTCAAAACTACCTGTGGCTCAGAAAGCTCCAGGTTGTGTGCTTTTCTGCTTGGCTAGATCCCCCTTGTCACTCTGATATTAGCTTCTTATTAGCACTTCAGACAAGTCTCTCCTAACCACCTAGTCTAAGATAACTACGAGTAATTCCCTATCACAATATCCTAGCTTAGCTATTTTCATAACACTCAATACCATGTATCTTCCATTTTTTCATTGAGTTGTGTATTTTCTGTATCACCTATCCCGTTTCCACCCACATAAAAACTCCATTAGAGCAGGTATCTTGTCTGTTTTGTTCTCCATGACGTCAGCATCTAAATAATACCTAGCACATAACAGAAACTCAACAAATATTTGTCACATGAATTGTGTCAAAGAAAAAATATACAGGGCGAGTTAATAGGCAAGAAAAACTTTATTAAAGTCTGTTGCTATAGAGGTCAAGACTATTGCAATAGCAGAGGAGATTAAACTCAACTCTAAATACAGTAGGGACATCTGGGGATTTACAACCAATGGGCAGGGTGAGAGCATTAGTGGATAAAAAGTTACTAAGAAGAGCTTGGTTAGGTATCAAAGGTGGGGTAAAGAGGAACTTGGTTATATATGTAGGCGGCAGTCGGGGTGGGGTAGGAGTCTCACTAAACTGGCTTGGCAAGACTCTTGCTAAAAGTGCGCTCCACAGGCCAAGCACAAGGCTTAGTCAAGAACAGGCCTCAAAACAGCCTGACTAATGCTTGGTCAAAGAGGAGGTTCTTGTCACCTGTCCCTAGAGTAAGGCAGAAGTGTCAGAGAATTAACAGCCACTGGAAATAGTCCTCAACCAAAGACTGACAGTATCAATATGCAAACAGCCTGGCTTCCTGATTCCACAGGAGTAATCACTTGAAGCACTGTGTTCTAAATTGGCTCTCATGTTTACTCATGTTTACTCTCAAGTTTACTTTTCTTATTAGCTACATTTGGTAAGTCTTAAAATCCTTATGCCTTAGAAAATATGAACTCTTACACCCAAAATTATTAATGATATTCTCGTATTTACCTTTTCTTCTTTTCAGTATTCTACCACAACCATTTGCCTAGAGTATATCTACTCAATATAAATGTAACGTGAGCTACAAATGCAAACATACAATTTTAGATTTTCTAAAAATAAAAACAGATGACATTAATCTTATTAACATATTTAAATAAATAGAATCAAAATACTATAATTTCAACATGTAATGAAAATTATCAATGAGCTATTTTTTTTATACTAAATCTTCAAAATCAAGGGTATTATTTTGCACAGACTACATCTCAATTTGGACTGAGTATATTTATTTTATTTTTTTTTTTATTTTTATTTTTTGAAAGAAAGAAAAAGAGAGGAAAGAAAGTGAGAGTGAAAGAAAGAAAAAAAAGAATGTACGAGAGAAAGAAAGAGGAAGAAAAAGAGGGAGAGAGAACAGGATTCTTGTTCTACTGCCC
>CAUYLG010034635.1:0-13906 GCA_963573385.1 Cacajao melanocephalus | reverse complement strand
CTCCTCCGCCGGGAATCTCCTAGTCTGTGGGCAACAAAAATTCGTCTGAAAGTGCGGCGTCCACTCGCTCTCTGCGCTTTCACTGGGAGCTACAATCCTGAGCTGTTGTTAATCGGCCATCTTGGATCTCTCTCCGTATTTGTAGTTTTTTGAGGAAACTCCATACTGTTTCCCATAATGGTTGTACTGATTTACATTTCCACTAACAGTGTACAAGAGTTCCCCTTTCTCTGCATTCTTGCCGGCTTTTATTATTTTTTGTCTTTTTTATAATAGCCATTCTAACTGGTTGAGATGATATCTCGTTGCGGTTTTAATTTGCATTTCCCTGATGATTAGTAATGTTGAATATTTTTTCATATACCTGTTGGTCATTTTTATGTATTTTTTTGAGAGATGGCTATTCAGCTCCTTTGTCCATTTTTAAATCATATTGTGGTATTTTTTTGATGTTGAGTCGTGTGAGTTTCTTGTATATTCTGTGTATTAATCCCTATTAATCCCTTGTCAGATGAATAGTTTGAAAATATTTTCTTCCATTCTATAGGTCGTCTCTTAACTCTGTTGATTGTTTTTCTTTGCTGTGCAGAAGCCTTTTAGGTTGATATAATCCCATTTGTATATTGTTGCTTTTGTTTCATGCTCTCTTGAGGTCTTCTCCTTAAAATATTCACCCAGACCAATGCCCTGAAGTGTTTCTCCTATGTTTTCTTCTAGTAGTCTCATAGTTTCATGTCTTACATGAATCTTTTTTTTTTTTTTTTTTTTTTTAGACATTGTCTTACCCTTTTGCCCAGGCTGGAGTGCAGTGATGCAATCATAGCTCACCGAAGCTTTGAACTCCTGGGCTCAAGCAATCCTCCCATATCAGCCTCCCAAATAGCTAGAACTACAGCTGTACACCACCACACCCAATTACTTAATTTTTTTTTAAGAGACAGCGTCTTGCTGTGTTGCCCAGGCTGGTTTCAAACTTCTGGCCTCAAGTAATCCTCCCATCTCAGCCTACCAAGTGTTTGAGATTACAGGCATGAACTACCGTGACTGGCCATTTAAGTTGTTAATCCATTTTGAGTTTTTTTCTATATGGTGAGAAATAGGGGTTGAGTTTCATTCCTCCACATATGGATATCCAGTTTTTCTAGCACCGTTTTTTGAAGAGACTATTTGTTTCCCAGTGAATGCAGTTGGCACCTCTGTTGAAAATGAGTTGGCTGTAAGTATATGGATTTGCTTCTGGGTTCTCTATTCTGTTCCATTGGTCTATGTGTCTGTTTTAATGCCAGTACCATCCTGTTTTGTTTACTGTAGTTCTGTAGTGTTCTTTGAAGTCAACTGACATGATGCCTCTAGCTTTATTTGTTTATTTATTTATTTATTTGGCTCAGGATTGCTTTGGCCATTTGGAGCCTTTTGTGGTTTCATATAAATTTTAGGATTGTTATTTATATTTTTGTGAAGACTGTCATTGATATTTTGAGAGGGATTGCATTGAATCTGTAATTTGCTTTTGGTAGTGTGGCCATTTTAACAATATTAATTCTTCCTACCCATGAACATGGAATATCTTCCTATTTTTTTGTCCTCTTCAATTTTTTTCATTCATGTTTCATGATTTTCATTGTAAAAATCTTTTGCTTCCTTGATTAAATTTATTCCTAGATATTTTATTTATTTTAGCTATCATAAATAACATTGCTTTCTTGATTTGTTTTTCTGTTAGTTTATTGTTGGTATATTGAAACACTGTTGATTTTTATATGTTGATTTTGTATCCTGCAACTTCCCTGAATGTACTGTTTATCAGGTCTAAAGGTTGTTTGGTGAAGTTTTTTGGCTTTCTATGTATAGGATTATGTTGTCTGCAAATAGGGACAATTTTACTTCTTTATTTCTAATTTGGATGCCCTATATTTCTTCCTCTTGCCAAATTGCTCTGGCTAGGACTTCCAGAATTATGTTGAATAAAAGTGGTGAAAGTGGGCATCCTTGTCTTGTTCTAGATCTTAGAGGAAAACTATCATCTTTTCCTCATTCAGTATGAGGTTATCTGCGGATTTGTCACATATGGCCTTTATTGTGTAAAGGTACATTCCTTCTACACCTAACGTTGAGAGTTTTTTTTATCATGAAGCAATGTTGAATTTTATTAAATGCTTTTTCTGTGTCTATTGGAATGATCACATTTTTTCCTTCATTCTATTGGTGTAATTCCATTAGTATCATGCTTATTGATTTGCGTATGTTGAACCATGCTTGCATTCCATTTGATCACAGTGAATGATCTTTGTAATGTGATGCTGGGTTCATTTTGCTAGTGTTGTGTTGAGGATTTTTGTATGTATGTTCATCAGGGATATTGATCTACAGTTTTCTTTTTTTGTTGTGTTGTTGTCTGGTGTTGGTATCAGGGTAATTCTGGCCTCACAGAATGAGTTTAGAAGAATACCTTCCTTTTCCATTTTCTCTATGAGTTTGAGTAGGATTGGTATTAGTTCTTCTTTTTAAATATTTGGTAGAATTCAGCAGTGAAGCCATTGGGCCTTGGGCTTTTCTTTGATGAAAGGTTTGTTTTTTGTTTTGTTCTGTTCTTGTAGATTCAATCTCATTCCTCATAATCGTTCCTTTCAAGTTTTCTATTTCTTCTTGATTCAATCTTGGTAGGTTGTATGTGTCCAGGAATTTATCCATTTCTGCTAGGTTTTCCAATTTGTTGAGGTAGAGTTATTCATAATAATCTCTAAATTATCTTTTGTATTTCTGTGCTATCAGTTGTAATATCTCTTTTTTCACTACTGATTTTATTTATTTGGGTCTTTTTTTTGGTTGATCTAGTTAAAGGTTTGTGGATTTTGTTTATCTTTTCAAAAAATCAACTTTCTATTTCATTAATCTTTTGTATTTTATCCCAATTTTATTTATTTCTACTCTAATTGTTATTGTTTCTTTCCTTCTACTAATTTTGGATTTGCTTTGTTCTTGCTTTTCTAGTTCCTTGAGATATATTATTGTGTTGTTTATTAGAAGTCTTTCTACTTTTTTTATGTAGGCATTTATTGCTACAAACTTCCCTCCTAATACTGCTTTTGCTGTATCCCATAGGTTTTGATATGTTGTATTTCTATTTTTACTTATTTCAATAAATTTTTAAATTTTCTTCTTGTTTTTTGTTTGTTTGTTTGTTTGTGTTTTGAGATGGAGTTTCACTCTTGTTACCCAGGCTGGAGTGCAATGGCGCGATCTTGGCTCACCGCAACCTCCGCCTCCTGGGTTCAAGCAATTCTCCTGCCTCATCCTCCCGAGTAGCTGGGACTACAGGTGCGCACCACCATGCTCAGCTAATTTTTGTATTTTTCGTACAGACGGGGTTTCACCATGTTGACCAGGATGGTCTCACTCTCTTGACCTTGTGATCCACCCGCCTCGGCCTCCCAAAGTGCTGGGATTACAGGCATGACCCAGCATGCCCGGCCTTAAATTTTCTTCTTAATCTCTTCATTGACCCATTGTTCATTCAGAAGCTTGTTATTTAATTTCCATGTATTTATACAATTTTGAAAGTTCTTCTTGTTACTGATTTCTAGATTTATTCAATCAAGAAAGATACTTGATTTGATTTAAATTCTTTTAAATTTGTTAAGACTGATTTTGTGACTTAACATGTGGTCTATCCTAGAGAATGTTCCGTGTGTTGATTAAAAGAATGTGTATTCTGCAGCTATCGGCTGAAATCTTCTGTAAATACCTGTTAGGTCCATGTGGACTAAACTACAGTCTAAATCTAATTTTTTGGGTTTTCTGTCAAGACGATCTGCTTTTTGATGCAAGATTCAGTCCACATATATTCTTACAATAAAGCTTCTTTCTCAAGTAGCCTCATGACTCAAGGTCTTGCATCCAAGCCCTGTACAACTGCCCACATACATAACGCAGTGTGCAAAGTAATGCAGGGCTGAGTAACACAGCGTTTCAGGGAACCTGTAGAAGTTTAGAGTGACTCAGGGTGTGGTATAAGGAAGGTCATAAGAGTTAACATTTATTGAGTGCTTACTATGTAACTGTTTTAAGTGATTTATGGAACTGTTTTAAGTGATTCACAGATATAAATAAATCTAATCTTCAAAAGAACTCCATTAAGTCCAACTAGTTGAACTTTATCTATAAGAAACTCAGGCACAGAGAAGTAAAGCAATGTACCCAAGTTGCACAGCTAGTAAGTGACAAAGAATTTGAATGCAAGTCGAGAATTCTAGAGCCCTCAAACATGGCCACCAAGTCAGAGATGTTGCTGTAGCAGTAGGCTGGAGGACAGGTCATAAAAGCCCTTCTATGCCTTGCTAAGAAGTCTACATAATCCAAAAGAGCTGTTCTGCATTTATCTGCTTTACATATTGCACTTCTGTTTGAAGATTTCATTTAGATACAAGGTTCTGCTTCTAAAATTGCTATAGGCAATGGCAATGACTGAGGAATTTTGAGCTAGAGGGTGATGTGGTCTGATTTGCCTTTTAGACAGATTATGCTGGTGGTCAGTGGTGTGGAGAATGAATTGGTAGTACTGTGACCAGCTGTAGGGCCTGTAGTGCAGTGGTCTAGATGAGAGATGAAGAAGGTTGATATAGATTAATGTAGCTGGGATGGAGAGCAGAAATGGGTGTGCAATATATTTAGGAAGGGGAATCAACAGGACTGAAGAGACTGATTGAATGTGGGAATTGAGAGAGAACAAAAGGTCCCAGATGAATTAGGTCCTTGCATACCTGTGCATATACAAGGGCACATCTCATACATGTGTACATTCATAGTGTGGCATGCACACACTATGCAAAGAGATGCATTATTAACTCTAGACAAGAACACATATACTTGAATTCCACAAATGCATTTCCAATATCATCCATGGCCACATCTGCAAAGCCCCTTTTCTCTTCTTTTTTATTTATTTATATATTTTTTTGAGACAAGTTCTCACTCTGTCACCCAGACTGGAGTGCAGTCGTGTGATCACAGCTCACTACAGCTCCACCTCCCCAGCTCAAGCAATCCTCCCACCTCAGCCTCCTAAGTAGCTGAGACCACAGGTGTGTGCCACCGTACCTGGATAATTTTTGTATTTTTGTAGAGACAGGGTTTTGCCACGTTGCCCAAGCTGGTCTGAAACTCCTGGGATCAAGGGATCTGCCCACCTCAACTTCCCAAAGTGCTGGGACTACAAGCACGAGCTACAGTGCCCGGCCTCCTTTTCTCTTCTTACTCTCTGCCAGAATCCTGTTCTGAAATAAGAAGTTGTTCTATCTATCTATTACAAATATATTTATTATAGATCTATCTAAGTGGTTCCCAGCCTGGGATATATCATTCTACCTCCCAGCAAGGGAAGTTTTGAAACTGTGTAGAGGCCATTTAGCTGTTACAGTGACCTGAGCATACTGTTGACCTTTAATGCTTAGGAACCAGAATTACTGAACATCATACAATAAAAAAAATTACCCTGACCAAAATGTCAACAGCATCACCTCTGAGAAATTCTGAAAGAAATTTGCAGCTAAAGAGCCCTAGATTTGAAACTAAACTCCTTCCCATACCAGCTGGCGCAGGTTAGTTCGCACCTTTAAGCCTTAGTTTGTTCACTTGTAAGGTGGGCATCTAACACTTGCCTCCTCGGGTTCTTGTGAGGATTCAGCAAGATAGCACAGTGGCTGACATACATGGAGTTCTTGGTAAGAAGAGTTTCCTTTCCTTGTTTAGCATCACATTCCTTTTCTCAGCTTCCTTTTATGGGTCGTGAACCAGTGTGCTAATTTCCAGGAAACAAATGTTGTTCTCACCCCTCTCATAATCCTGGGCACATGGCAGGCCTGTGCAGTCCACTTCAGGGGTAAGTGATTGACAGTAAAATGTCCCTTGAAATAACTCATGAACAGCTTGTGGAAGTTGAGCTGTCAGAAATTCCAGCTCAGGAAGAGCTGTTTCCAGCACTAGAGGCTGTCAGCCCATTATATTTATAGAGACAGGGGCAGTGTGGATGAATGGATGGGTTCAAGCCCAAAATAGGGGTGAAATTATGGAGAGGCCAGTGGCTGTTTCCTTACTTAAGAAACCAGAGAGCTAATCTCCTACAAGGGCATTTGTAAGCCACTCAGTTGTCTGAGGTTTTTCAACCAGCCTCTTGAGATGGTAATAAGAGATACTTACAGTTGATTAAATCTCTACCATGTGCCATGCCCTGCATTAATGACTTTATTTACACTACCTCTGTGTGTTCATAGCCAATTTTGGAGATAATTCTTATATCACTCATTTTGTAGATGTGAACGTTGAAGGTGGAGTAGACACAGTTATAAATGATTGAGCTCATTTTGACATTGGTTTGTCTTGACTTCAACGCGGTATCTTTTCATTAAATGCAACAGAAGACTAGGGAGGCTTTTGCTGGATTTTATTTTTGTTCTCTTTAGCCAATGCTTCCGTTGGTGTTTGACAATGATAATTCTAATCTCCCTTGAAACTGTGTGTCTTGTGATGGGGCTCCCTCTGTCCTGAGACAGTGTTGGGCTGGGTGTGAGTGAGAATCCCTTGGCTAGAGGGTGTCCAGCACTGGTGGCTGAAGGTAAACTGGACAGTTTTATGTCATACTCTGAGCTAATGGTGACTGCTAGGTAATGATGACGGTGATTGTGGCTGAGGTCACCAACACAGTGGAAATGCCAGTGATATACTCTCCCCCACTGTTTGGGTGCCCACTCAGATTGATTGATAACCGTGCCATACTGCTCATTAAATATTTTTAATATCACCCTTAATTGTAGTGTTAGGTTAAAGCTGATTTCAGAATGCTAGCCTTGTTCTATAGAGTCTATGTAAAAGTCTAGTAAAGGTGGTCTGTTCCTTTTTCTGCATAAAGAACATTATTATTATAGTGTTTATATTATATTTATAATCATTCTATTATAGTATATAATATATAAAAATTATATTATGCATAGTATATGATAGTATTATAGATACATGATACATATTATATATAAAATATAATATAACAAATATATATTTATATAATACAAACTTGTAACTTACATATCATATCCATTTATATTATATATTATATATGTTTATATTATATAAACATGTAATATTATAGTATACCATATATAATATTCTATAAAAGAGCATTTTTACACTTAAGGTTTTTGAACTTCCCAGAGAAATACGAGTTTATTCTAAAATTTTGGAATAGGCTTAAAAACATGTATTTGTTAGCTGTCCAGCCAGCCTTCATTCTCTTCTCTCCCCTTCCTAACAATGCCCAGACATTTTTTCAGGTATCTTCGCCACCTGTGGGCTCTCTGCTTAAGCTAAGATCAATCAGGATAATATGATCAAAGGTGGAAATATGATGCAATATGGCCAAAAGAGAGTAAGCATCAGTTAGCTGTGGCTTATGAAAAGGAAGTTTCCTCTTGTTGTGAAAGCTGCCAGGAGAGGGGTCCTTTCCCTTGGACAGCAAAGTGTGTGGGTGCACAGCTGGGATTGCTACAGCTATTCTGGTACCATGAAGGGAGTCAGCCTTTGGGTAAAGCTGGAGCCAGAGATGGCAGAGCAGAAAGAGGGAAGGAAACGGGTTCCTGATGACATCACTGAACCTCTGAACCAAATCAGTCCTAAAGCTTACCCCACCTCTGGCCTTTTCAGTTACATAAGCCAATACATCCCCTTCATTTTTCAAGTCAGTTCAAATCGGATTTTCCATTTCTTGCAACTGAAAGCATCCTAAGTGATAATTACTGAAATAGATTTTTTTTTAGAAAGGAAGAGAAAATGAAATTAATCACCTACAATTCTGCCAGCCAGTTTTATTAGCATTTTAAAATATTTTCTTAAACCTTTTCCCTCCACTACAGATATATATATATATATATGTAATTTTTCACAGATGCGATAAAATGGTCTATACAATTTTGTGTCCCCCTTCTTCTCTCTAGCATTCTTATCATTCTAGCATAAGCATTTCTCCTCACCATTAAGAATTCTTTGTTTCTTTTTTTCCCAGTGCGATAAAAAAAACATGTAATGTTAAATTCACTGTCTTAGCCATTATTAAGTGTGCACTTCAGTAGTGTTAAATATATTCACATTTCTGTGAAACAGATCCCCAGAACTTAGTCTGTCTTGCAAAACCAAAACTCTGCACCCATTAAACAACTTATCTTTATTTCTCTCCCCCAAGCTCCTGGTTCTAAGTATCATTTTAATGGCTGCATTATGTGACATCATTTGGCTTTATCAAAAATCATTCCTCCTTTTATTGGGTGTTTTAAGTCATATAAATTTTTTAAATTTTTTCATGCACATTTGCTGAGCATTCCATGGGCATCACTTAGCCTGGGTTAAAATTTACATTAATTTCTTACTTTGGGTTTCTGAACCATCAAGGAGTATGAGTTTAAACAGCAAGCCTATGTTATGTCAGGTAAAGATCTATGGTTACAAATTCTCAAAAGGGACACACACACACACACAGACATATTTGCCCAAGCCAAAAAAAAGAAAAAAGAAGATAAGCTTTCTTGATATCACCTTTTGTGTGAGGTGGGGAAGGTGGATTTTTTTTTTCTAGCCTACTGTAGTATATACAGTTCAGGACACACAGATACCCCACCAGCATTCATCACTACCATATACACTAATAATATCCCACTGTAAATCTGTGACTCTCTACCTGACGGTATTCACATGGTCCATGTCATGGGGTGAACCGGAAGTGTTGGGGAGTGCAGATCCTGGGGAATGATTCTTAGTCAGTAATGAATGGGAGAAGGGTTGACTCCCAGGTGTCCACGGTAAAACTGCTCAGTAATACCACCTCTCTTGACTTCCTTCTTCTACTTCCCTCTCTTCTCTAGTTTCATTCCAGTGCTATCTGGGAACACCTTCCAAATAAGCCCCTTGCATTCAAATCCTTTTCAAATTCTAAAAAGGCTAGTCCCAAAAGTGATCCTAGGAAGCAGACCCTCAGTGTGGGGTTCTGAAATTGTATCATTTGCCAAGCAGATGTCAGTAAGAAGTGACTGGGGTGGTAATACCAGCTGTCATGCTAGCCACAATTAATAAAACTGGTCTATAGATTGGGATAGGATACAGGTTTTGGAATATAATGTTTATTCAATGACTCTAGCCCTTGAAAGATAAGGGGGCAATGGTAATTACAGAGATGGCAGAATTGGTTGGCTATTGTTAATGGCCATAAAAACCTAGAGCGGGGCCCAGTGTGGTGGCTCACACCTGTAATCCCAGCACTTTGGGAGACTGAGGCGGGTGAGTCACCTGAGCTCAGGAGTTTGAGACCAGCCTAGGCAACATAGTGAGACCTCCGTCTCTACAAAAAATAAAATAGTTACCCAGGCATGGTGGTGTGCACCTGTCGTCTCAGCTACTCAGGAGGCTGAGGTGGGAGAATCATTTGAGCCCGGGACCCAGAGGTTGCAGTGAGCAGAGACTGTGCCAGTTGCACTCCAAGCTGGGAGACAGAGCGAGACCCTATCTCAAAATAAAATAATAAAATAAAAAGTCAGCAGGGGAAAAAAAAATACCAAGTTCATGTCAGCCTCTTATTAAGTTTGGATACAGTGTGAGGACCACATGGCCTGCTGGCAATGTTAGTGATCTGCATCTCCTGCAGCTGAAAGACAGATTGTACTAAAAATCAGGATAAGATTTGATTGCAAGGGTGGTGGAGGTACAGAGGAAGATAAATTAATAGCCCTAAAAAGTCTCCTATGCCAAAATCACGGCCCTGGTAAGGTGAGGTCAGGACCCTGGTACCTGGGATGTTTGGGTAGATGCCTTTAAGAATCTGGGCCCTTCTGAGCCAGTAGGTGTGCCCCTCTCACCTTCACCACCACTTGTTAGGAGGGCAACTTCCCATTGCCACCCTCTCTGCTTCTCTATTTTCTTTTTCTTTTCTTTTCTTTTTTCTTTTTCTTTTTTTTTTTTTTTTGAGGTGGAGTCTTGCTCTGTCGCCTAGGCTGGAGTGCAGTGGCACGATCTCAGCTAACCGCAACCTCTGCCTCCCAGGTTCAAGTGATTCTCCTGCCTCAGCCTCCTAAGTAGCTGGGATTACAGGGAATGCCACCACACCTGGTTAATTTTTGTATTTTTAGTAGAGATGGGGGTTTCACTGTGTTGGCCAGGCTGGTCTCAAACTCCTGATCTCAAGTGATCCACCTGCCTCAGCCTCCCAAAGTACTGGGATTACAGGTGTGAGCCATCGAGCCCAGCCACCTCTAGATTGATAAGTAGGGTCAGGTCTCAGTGTGCTTTTAGTTGGAAAATATTATTCTTGCTATGGAATAAAAGGA
The DNA here is from genome assembly GCA_963573385.1 of Cacajao melanocephalus. Classification (NCBI taxonomy): domain Eukaryota; kingdom Metazoa; phylum Chordata; class Mammalia; order Primates; family Pitheciidae; genus Cacajao; species Cacajao melanocephalus. The sequence goes on along the minus strand of CAUYLG010034635.1, from coordinate 3,548 downwards.
ATTATTCAACAAAAGAGCTGTGGGAAAACATATGTGGGAATGGATTCCAAGATTGCTGGACCAACGAGGTTGAAATATAAGGCTGGATATAGAAGATTTAATGATATGGAAACACGAAACACTCTATGGCTTTGGATTTAACATCCTAATGAGGATGCCTGGAGCTGATCCTAATATGGAATGGCTCCTCGAAGCTAGGAATCAGCGATAGTCTGTAGGAAAGAAAGGGGAGATGACTTAGCAGAGTACAGAGGAGTAGGTCAAAATCCTCAGAAAAGCCAAACACGGTGGCTCATGCCTGTAATCCCAGGACTTTGGGAGGCTGAGGCAGGAAGATCACTTGCGGCCAGGAGTTCAAGACCAGCCTGAGCAACATAGCAAGATCCCGTCTCTTAAAAAAAAATTAGCTGGGAGTGGTGACACCCATCTGTAGTCCCAGCTACTCTAGAGGTTGAGGCAAGAGGATGGATTGAGCCCAGGAGTTCGAGGTTGCAGTGAGCTATAGTAGTGCCACTGCACTCTTGCCAGGGCAACAGAATGAGACCTTGTCTCAAAAAACAAAACAAAAAGCCTCAGAAAGATTGGGTATGTTAGAACACATTTATTAGGCAATTTTAGAGAACACTCCACCTATGTTCCCTAGGAAGGCCAAAAAGACATTTTCTTCATTAAAATAATAAGGAATAAGCTAGTGAGAAGTTCAGTGGTGGCTGTCCTGTGTGGGCCAGGGTTAAAGGTAAAAGATATGCTATGGAACTGGAGTTCCTAATATCAATGAGACGATAGGATTCAGGAGTAGCACAGGCCACGGGGCAGCACTTAACTGTCAGAGACAATGCGGGTCTAATTACCATGATGAACAGCAAGGCCAGAAGAAAATCAAGGGCCCTAAACCACATGGCTTCAGAGCAATGGCTAATAAACAATGATGTTTCTAGGCACAAGATAAATGGAGAGCTGACGAGGATGTGGCTTAACTTACAAGATCAAATTAGATCAAGAGAGAGTGAACAGAAGGCTGATTGCAATGGAAAAATATCACGATCTCTCACTGTTCTCCAGACATGAGCCAGTTTTTAGACCACTTGCTTGAAGGGGGTTGTACTCCCTTGAAGAAGGACCCTATAATGTCACATCGAGTGTATGCAGTAAGTGTTCCCTCAGTCCTTACCCCAAAGGGACCTATAGTAGTTTATTACAGTAATTGTGCACAGAACTGCCCAAATCTTTTAAAGGCTATTGGATACAGAGCCTTTAAATGAGCTGACATTGGATACCATGAAGACTCAAAATGTCATCATGGTCCCCATACTTAGAGTAGGGGTATATGCAGGCAGAGTATTCCATGGAGTCCTGGTATAAGTCCATTTTCTCAGTCCTGACTGCGTAATTGAGATGGATATATTTAGTATCTGGTTCCATGGCCTGTGGGGTAAGAGTCATTGTAGTATGAAAGGCCAGACAGAAACCCCTTAAACTATTCCCCCTACCAACCAAGATAGTAAATTAGAAGTAGCTGTACTGCATCTGGGGTGGAATAGCAGAGATTATCACCATTCTTTCTTAAGGACCGACAAATCAGATTGACCAGGGCAAATGGTGGTGGATTCCCACAAATTTAAACAAATGGTAGTCCCAATCCCAGCTACTGTATGAAATTTGCTATCTTTACTGACTAGACCAACACAGTGTGTGATACTGGGTCTGCATCTGTTGAGCTGGTGAATGTGTTATTTTTAACTTCCACTAGGAAAGCAGGTTAGTAGCAGCGTGCATTTACCTAAGACGCAGAGCTGTACACATTCACTGGTCTTGCCCAAAGCTTGATTAACTGTCCTACTCCCTGTTACAGTATAGTCCAAAGGGACCTTGACCATCTTGATAGTCTGAGGAACTTCATGCTGGTCTACCGTATTGATGAGATCACATTAGTCAGACTTGGTAAGGAAAAAGTGGTAAGTATCTGGAAGCCCTGGTAAGACACCTGAGGGCCAGAGGGTAACAGATGATAAATCCCATAAAAATTCGGGAAGAATACCATACCAGTGAGGTTTTCAGGGGCCCAATGATCTGGGGTATGCTGGAATATCTTCAAGTAAAAGAGAGACTGTTGTACCTTGTACCTTCTAGCAGTGAAAAGGTGGCACAGTCATTGGAAGATCTCTGAATTTTGGAGATAGCACATACCATGGTTGGAAATATTATTCAGTCCCATTTATCAGATGTGTTGAAAGGCAGCTGATTTTGAGTTGGGTCTAGGGTAAAAGTGGGCTTTTCAGCAGGTCTAGGTTTCAGCAAAAACAGTCCTGCCATGGGATAGAGGATGGGGAGGTCATACAATCCAGCATAATGGGGCTACAGGTATCTGTGGTAGATAAGGGTGCTATGTAGCATCTCTGGCAAGTTCTTTTAAGAGAGTCATAGCATAAACCCCTAAGGTCCTGGAGAAAGGATTTGCTACCTGCAGCAGAGAGATAGCCATCATTTAAACAACAGTCCCCGGTACCCCAGAACCCTGGTAGAAACTAACTGCATGACCATAGGGTGCTGACCTTATAAGTTGGGTCCCATCATGTCCACCAAGTCACAAATTTGAGAACACAGCAGCAATCCATTGAATGGTAGAATTAGTATATTTGGGATTAGGCCCAAATAAAACTGGAGAGCTCAAATAATCTACACAGTCAGGTATCCCAAAGCCCCATGCTGCCTACCTCTGTTGTACAAATACCTTTCCTCATGGAGAGTTCCATACAACCAGCTACTGTGAGCAGGAAAAAACTGGGTCTGGTCTATGAGTGGAACACCTTGATTTGTTGCTGTGAGCCACAAATGGTCTGCTGCCTCACTACAGCTCCACCCATGGCTGTGATCCTCCTGGAAGGCAGAGCTCTATGTAGGATATCTGGTCATCAATGTTTGTGAGGGAAAAGTGGCCTGAGAAAAGTGTATTAATATTCCATTGTATGGGTATACTACCTTTGGTTTATCCATTCATCAGTCGATAGACACTTGGGATGTTTAAACGTGGTATGCACTATTACAGTTGGCCTTCGATATCCAAGGGGGATTGGTTCCAAGATACCCTCCCATACCAAAATCCACATGCTCAAGTCTCTGATATAAAATGGTACAGTAGATAGACTGGCCAGGGAAAATGTGGCACATATACACCATGGAATACTATGCAGCCATAAAAAATGATGAGTTCGTGTCCTTTGTAGGGACATGGATAAACCTGGAAACCATCATTCTCAGCAAACTGACACAAGAACAGACAATCAAACACCACATGTTCTCACTCATAGATGGGTGTTGAACAATGAGAACACATGGACACAGGGAGGAGAGCATCACACACTGGGGTCTGTGGGGGGGATCTAGGGGAGGGACAGCAGGGGGTTGGGGAGTTGGGGAGGAATAATATGCGGAGAAATGCCAGATATAGGTGATGGGGAGGAAGGCAGCAAACCACATTGCCATGTATGTACCTATGCAACAATCTTGCATGTTCTTCACATGTACCCCAAAACCTAAAATGCAATAAA
>CAUYLG010034634.1:0-46250 GCA_963573385.1 Cacajao melanocephalus | reverse complement strand
GGCTGCCTCAGCAATGATGGACTACCTCCATAGTGGTGGACTGCCTTGGTAATGGTGGATGCCCCTCCCCCACAGAGCTGCACCATCCTGGGTTCAGCTGTGCTTGCTGTGAAACTCTCAATCCAGTGCATTTCAGATTGCTGTTTTTTTGTGGGGGTGGGACCAGCTGAGCCTGATTACCTGGCTCCCTGCCTCAGAGCCCCTTTTTTTTGAGTTAAATGGGTGACTCTGTGTCCCAGGTGTTCCAGTCACCTGTTGAAAAGGTGCTGGGATCTGTGTGGTTTCCCATGCAGTGACACACTGCGCCGACTGAAACAGCTGTGTTGAGATTCATGTTTCTTTTTTGCCTGGGAATCTCCTAGCCTGGCTCCCTGTTTCAGTCCCCCCTTTTTTTCAATCAGTTGAATGGGTGACTCTGTATCCCAGGAGCTCCAATCACCAGCTAAAACGGCGCCCGCACCCGTGTATTTTGTGTGGAGAACTGCCGTGCTGGCCAAAACAGCCACGCTGGCCAAAACAGCTGTGCTGATGACCCGTGGGGCTCCTCCACCTGGGAATCTCCTGGTCTCTGGGCAATAAAAATCCGTCTGGAAATGTGGCGTCCACTCACCCTCTGCACTTTCGCTGGGAGCTGCAATACTAAGCTGCTCCTAACTGGCCTTCTTGGATCTCTCCCCGGAACTCTGCTTTTAAAACATTGTGGCTGAAGAGATTGACTCTTTTAAAAATAAGATTGTAATAGTCCAGAAAACATAAAATTGAGAGATTTTCTTTTCTTTTTTCTTTTTTCTGAGATAGGGTCTTGTTGTGCCACCCAGGCTGGAGTGCAGTGGAGGGATAATGGTTCCCTGAAGCCCTGACCATCTGGGCTCAGGCAATCCTTGTACCTCAGCCTCTTGAGTAGCTGGGACTACAAGTACATGCCACCACGCCATGATTGCTTCCTTCATTTATTTAATATGTATGTACTACTTAATGCTCAGTACCAAAGATATAGTTACAAACATGACAGAATACATTTTCTACCTTCATAGATTTTCTATAAAGGGATATATGTCATAAATAACAAAATATTTATTTATTTATGGATGTAAATATTTTTGGTTTTTCTTTATTACAAAGAATGCTACTGTGCATAACATTATCTATTTCATTTTTACATGTATGTAAATATCTGTAAGACAAATTCTTAGTAGAATCACTAGCTTAAAAAATACCTAAAATTCAAAATAGTTCAAATTGCCACTATGCATTCCTTCTATACAGTTTTATATTTACTAATACTCTTTGAGTATAGTGATTTCCCAACTTATTTTCCAGTGTTGAATGTTATAAAATATTTTATTGTCAGCCAATCTTATAGGTACAAATGTTATCTCATTAATGCTTTATTTTGCTTTGAGCTGTGTATGACTTATATTTTGGGAATATTATTAATTTTGTTTACTTTTATGAATAAAGTTTATTCCATTTTCAAATCATGTTGTATATTGATTGATTGACTTAAAAGTTATCTTTACATATTATAGATTGTTATTGTTTGCTAAATATGTTAGTCACCTGGTTCCACTTTATCATTTATTCTTTCATTTGCTTGTGTAAACTTTGCCATATATTTTTAAAGACTTCAATGATATTATATGGCTAATTATTCATTCAAAGGCTATGTCTTTCTGTGGAAGACTTTCTTCATAATGATATTTAAAAATATTATCTTACAGTACCTCTGGATCCAGACAACATGAAATATATGCATTCTAATCTGTTCCTCCTGCTAGTTGTAACTAATACTCTAAATAAAATATATAAAGAGGACTTTGAAAAATAAGAATTCAAAACAAACAAGACAAACCAAGTAGGGATCTTAGATTCACTACAATCTCAATTAAAATCCCAGATATTTTTGAAAGCAACATCGACTTCTAAAACTTTTATGAAAATATAAAAGGCTAAGAGTAGCCAAGATGGGGACAAAATGATAAAAAAGGAAGACCTAATCTAACCTATATCAATGTATTTATAAACTTGTAATAAATAAGGTAATATACTCTGAGCTCAAGGATAGTCACTTGGACTTATCATGGGTAAGTGTTGTTTCAGAGATTGGCTAATGCAGATAATCCACATTCTTCTATATATGGCTGAGACCACTAGCTTCTATTGCACAAATATAAGCAGAGCTATAATATAGAATTTGTTTATAATGGTATCTTAAAAATATACTTTTTAAAGATAAAATACTTTTTCAGATATCAAATAATATCTTTGTTAATGCATTTTACAAGCACTTCTTAAAGTTTATGCCTTCGAAGTAATTCTCTTGATTTTATTATGTTTGGTGACACACTGGTTTCTTGGAAGTATTTTTCCCACTGGGGTAATAGTTAAATGAGAATATTATTCATACTTTTAAATAATAAATAAATAAATAGGAAAGGAAATGTAATACTTCAAAAAATTTTAATGTAAAGTTCAGTGCTTTCACTTGGCATTAATCCATGCAAGTTAGCCTAAAAAGGGGTAGAAAATAGTACATTTTGAAGATGAAAGTGCTGCAAGATTTAGTAATGCATATCAAGGATGTTTCTAGAGTAAACAGCTCATTAACAACTTTATCCACAAGGGGGACATGATATAAACAGTTATAATGTTTACTTATTCCTTAAATCAAAATTTATACTTTCTTAGATTACACAAAAGATCTGAATTACTTACAATAAAGTCAATAGGTTAGTATCAATACTTTGCAATCTTTAGGGCATCAAACCAGACAACTACAGGTAGATTTTTAATAGTAAAACTTGAAGAAGGAGTGGTAATTTTCTATAAAGAGAGAGAAATCATGAGAAAATCATTATTTTCCCATTGCTTTCCCACTGGTCTGAAACCTAAAATTCACCTTTCACTGTGTGATGTAGCTTTTATTCAGTGATGTACTGAAGGTTTTGTGTTCAGCTACCCATATGTTATGTAATATGTAGCTGTTTCTACTACATTGTAGGTAACATCGAATATATCAGGTCATTTTCAGAAGAACAGATTTTGATAAGTGGAAATTCAGTATTGCATTTCCTTTCTGATGGCTCTGAAGAGAATGTGTTTCCTAGCTATTTACTATTTCTTGCTACTAACAACATTCACTTCCTCATGACCCCTTTCTGCCAACTTCAGAGAGAGTAACGGTGAGTCTTTCTTTCTCACTCCAAATAAATCTGCCTTCCCCCTCCTCTTAAGAATCCCTGTGGTAACATTAGGTCCACCTGCATAATTTAGGATAATCAGACTTTCTTAACCATATCAGCAATATTAATTATATCTGCAACATCAAGTCCCCTTGGCATAGATGGTAAAATGCTCATAGGTTCAAGGGATTCAAATGTGGACCTCACTGGAGGGACATTATTCTGCCTGCCACACAAATAAATGTCTTCATAATCATTTAGGGTCATGACGTAGTGACAGAAAAGTGCTATAGGAACAAACATATGAGAGACTATTTAAAAATTACTTACTCCATTAAACATTTATTTTACTCTTTTCATTCTCTGTTTTTATATTTTTTCATCATCTAGCTGAAGTGATGTTATCACCAAAAAAACTGTGAGTCCTGGCCACTGCCAATTTTCTTTTTCTCAAGACAGTTTCAGGGAATTGCCAAAAAACACACTTTACAGTGGATTAAAGATAGAGCTCAAATTCTAGCAATACAAAATCTTTATGCCCTATTTTCTTTCCCATTCTAAACACCGAGATTTCAACCTAATAAGCTTAACACAAAATTAGTCTTAGAGTTTCACACCATATGAATGAAAAAAACCCTCAGATGTTGAATTTTATTTTCCATGTATAATAAATAAATTATATTCCACGATTCTCTTATGGGCATTTACAAATATTTTTCTACATAAAATGTCTTTCTCAATAAAGTGTTTTCTACAAATGTATTTAAAGCTAACTTATTTTGATAGCATATTTTGCACAAGCTATGTAGTTGCATGTTAATGAGAGGTCAAATCTCCAAGGAACCTTGTTCTATCATACGTGAGGGAAAGGTGGATGCTCCCCAAATCTGCAATGTTTTGGCATTTTGTATTTTTTTCACCAATATTCAGAGACAATCAGTAATGTTACCATGGTAATTTTTCCATGTTTCCTTAAGATATTCAATAGTGAAGAGTGACACTGATCCCAACTACTAGATAATTAAGATTTAAAAATTTAAAATCTTAACATGAAAGAAAATTTAATAGGAATACTTATAAAATTATACTGAAATTATATAATAATGAGTAAATTCTAGTTATTACTTTTTAAAATTTTCTGAAACAGACAGTGTCATATTTAGATTTGTAATAAAAGTTCTAAAATGTTAAAATTTGTATTTGTTAGCCAAATATAAACACATTTTCAATACTTTGTAGGTTATATACATCAAATAAGACCCCACATAAAAATAGGGGTTTATTCAATCAATCATTCATTCTAAAGCACATTTAATTTTGTACTCCAAGCACTGGAAATAGAATATTGACAACAGTACTACCATTCACAGAGCTTAAATTCTAATAAACGATTAATTTTAAAGCTTCACACAATATTACAAAATGATATGTCAAGAAACTAAGCAATTATTGCTATTATTTATCTGTACTATTTCCAAACCTATTTGAAAGTAAAATGCATCAAGGATCAAAATTTTTTAATTACATTCTTTCTTGCAATGATATATTTGTTCTTACAGGACAAACTCTCCTGCATACAGCCGGTATGACCTGTAAAATAATTATTTTAAAAATTAGCTTTTAGAAAACATTTAGGATTTGGCCAAGGTGTCTCATATAAGACCAATAACATTGGATGGTGGTTTCATTGGACATTCACATCACAGAAAAAAATACGTTTCTCATGAAACACTTTCTCTGCCTCACTGGAACTGATTTCTCCACAACGATTGCAGCTTCCAGTAGCCATGTAATTTATCAACTAAACCAGACTATTTTTAAGAGTGACAAGGGACAGTATTGATAATTGTGTGTAAAAACATTTGTAAACTTAGACTGTCTCAAGCGAACCAGAGCCTATGGACAAACATGGCTACCACATGGTCACAGCACCTTTCTACAATGCTTTTAGTTTTAGGTTTTGTTTTTTTTTTTAACCTGATATTCCTTCATCTCTAGATTTAGAAACTGAAGAGGGCATATCAAACTTGACTTGAGGTTAAATTATTGCTCAATTTTACCTCTTAGTTTCAAATGTCATTTGTTTTCTATTACTACACTAATTCAATCTGAGTTTCACATAGTGCCATGTGCATTTCTTATACAGTTCCTTTTAATAAAAGATTTTATTATTTATTTTAACCTTTGAATATTCTCCACTACTCTAAACCACATTGGAACAACTAGAAAAAAAGAATTGTACACAAAGGATCGATAACTTTTGAGCAGTTTTACATAAAAAATATGTGCAGGAAAGAAAGAACTGGCAGACTGGAGTTGCTCAAACCCTTCATATTATAAATAAAGTAGTGACTTCAGAATTGGCATTGGTCAGCTCCTGGGAGGTATCTTCCAAGCCCTTAGAATATTGTGCCTGATAAAAATGTTTTATTTGTCTAAGGCTTTGGAACATGCATTACTAATTTGATCAGATAGTTATGAGTCCTGGAAATCGTTCTGAGAAAGGAAGAAATACAAGAGAGGAGGACATGCAGTCAAGCAATACAATCAAAGGGTTGGGAATCTGATAGGCTTAAACACGGCCAGAATGATAATGTAGATAAAACCAATAGAAAAATGAAAAGTGTAGGTCAGTCTGTGATATTGGAGATTAAGATTTTGGAAGTGGTGGATTTTCTGGTAATGAAATGTTCTAGAATATGATCATGGGAATGAGTAGTTGAGAAAGGAGTAGGACAAAATTGCTATACAGGATATATAGTTACTATTATACAGGATATATAATCTTGTTACTGAGTGGTCAGGGTGTTGGATGACGTGTTCATGTACATACTGAGCACAAAAAGGTTACTGAAGAGCAAAAGTATATCTGCCTTACATCCTTCTCATCCCCATTACTGTGCATGCTTCGAGGAAAGTGATGTTGTTTCATTTTTTCACCATTTTAAATAATGTGGTATAATACATATAACATAAATTGCACTATCTTAACCATTTCAATTATATAGCTCAGTGATACTAAATACATTTATAGTGAGCGGCCATTACTACCATCTATCTCCACATCTCTTCATGTTGTAAAATTAAAATTCTACATTCATTAACCAGTAACTCCTCATTTGTCCCTCCACCCAACTCTTGCAAACTACCATTCTACTTTCTGTCTCTATGATTTTGAATCCTGTACGTCCCTCATAGAAGTGGAAGAACACAGTATTCATGTTTTTTGTGTGTGATTGGCTTATTTCACTTAGCATTGTGCTCTCATGTGGCTTCCATGTTGTAGTGTATATCAGAATTTCCTTCTTTTTAAAGCTGGTTAATATTCCATTGTATGTATATACCACATTTTCTTATTTATTCAATGATTAACATTTGGGCTGCTTCCATGTTTTAATTATTGTGAATGATGCAGCTATGGATATGAGGATAAAAACATCTTATTGGGATGCTGGTTTCAATTCTTCGGGGCTTATATCCAGAAGAAGGATTAATTGGACATATGATAATTCTATTTTTAATTTTTTGAGCAGCCACCATACTCTTTTCTACAGTGGCTGTATCATGTTTAATTTCTACCAACAATGTGCAAAGGTTCCAGCATCCTCATCAACATGAGTTATTTTATGTTTTTTTGACAGTATCTGTCTTATGTGTATGAGGTGATATCTCACTGTAGTTTTGATCTGCATTTTACTAATGTTGAACATCTTTTCATGTGTTTATGGGCCTTTGTACACTTTTGTGTATCTTTTTTAGAGAAATGGCCGCTCGCATCCATTTCTCACTATTGAATTGGGTTTGGTATGTTCAGTTAGGAGTTCCTTGTTCTGGATATTAATCTGCTTGGTCTATATGATTTGAAAATATTTTCTCCTAATTTGTGCTCTGCCTTTTTACTCTGTAGATAGTGTCTTTTAATGCACAAAATTTAAAATGTTCATGAAGTCCTATTTGTCTAGCTTTTTTTTTGTTACCTGTGCCTTCAGTATTATATTCTGAAATTATTGTCAAATCCAATGTAATAAAATGTTTGCCTTATGTATTCTTCTACGAGTTATGTAGTTTCAGGTCTATTGTAGGTCTTTGATATACTTTAAACTAATTTTTGTGTATGGTATTAGGTAAAGGTCTAAATTTGTTCTTTCACATGGGGGTAATTTTTCCTTTCCAATTTAGATGTACCCCCACCTTTTTTTTTTCTTGCCTAATTGCCCTGGCTAGAACTTTCAGTATTATGTTGAATGGAAGTAGAGAAAGTGGGCATCCTTTTCTTATTTCTGATCCTAGAGAAAAAGTTTTTAGTTTTTAACTACTGAGTATGATGTTTGTGGGTAGTTTTTTTTTTTTCCTTAATCTGGCCCTTTTATGTTGTGCTAATTTTTTCTATTCCTAGTTTATTATTTTCACCATTTAAAAAAGACCTTTGTTTTTATCAGTAAAGGTGATGAATTTTGTCATATGCCTTTTCCACATCAATTGAGATCAGCATCCTTCATTATATTAATATAGTATATTACCTTGATTTATTTTTGAATATTGGATTACTCTTACGTTAAAGAATAAATCTCACCAGGTCATATGGCATAATCACTTTAATATTCTATATAATTCAGTTTGCTAGTATTTTATTGACGATTTTTGCATCAGTATTCATAATGAATATTGGCCTGCAGTTTTCCTTTCTTGTAATGTCTTTGTCTGGCTTTGATATCTGGGTAATGAATAGCCTCCTAGAAGGAGTTAGGAAGTATTCAATCCTTTTCAATTTTTTGGAAAAGTTTGAGAAAGACTAGTGTTTATATATATATATATATATAATTGCACTTTAGGTTCTGGGGTACATGTGCAGATCATGCAGCATTATTGCATAGGTACAAACATGGCAAGATGGCTTGCTGCCTCCATCTACCCGTCACCTATATCTGGCAATTCTCTGCATGTTATCCCTCCCCAACCTCCCTACCCACTGATGTCCCTCCCCTACTCGCCCCCAACACATACCAGTGTGTGGTGCTCCCCTCCCTGTGTCCATGTGTTCTCATTGTTCAACACCTGCCTATGAGTGAGAACATGCAGTGTTTGATTTTCTGTTCTTGTGTCATGTTGCTGAGAATTATGGTTTCCAGATTCATCCACGTCCCTACAAAGGATAGGAACTCATTTTTTTTTTAATGGCTGCATAGTATTCCGTGGTGTATATGTGCCATATTTTCCTTGTCCAGTCTATCATCAATGGGCATTTGGGTTGGTTCCATGTCTTTGCTATTGTAAACAATGCCACAATGAACATACATGTGCATGTGTCTTTATAATAGAATTATTTATAATCCTTTGGATATATACCCAGTAATGGGATTGCTGGGTCAAATGGAATTTCTATTTCTAGGTCCTTGAGGAATCACCACACTGTCTTCCACAATGGTTGAACTAATTTACACTCCCACCAACAGTGTAAAAGTGTTTCTATTTCTCCATATCCTCTCCAGCATCTGTTGTCTTCAGATTTTTAAATGATCACCATTCTAACTGGCATGAGATGGTATTTCAATGTGGTTTTGGTTTTCATTTCTCTAATGACCAGTGATGATGAGCATTTTTTCATGTTTGTTGACCTCATATGTCTTCTTTTGAAAAGTGACTGTTCATGTCCTTTGCCCACTTTTAAATGGGTTTTTTTTTTTCTTGTAAATCTGTTTTACTTCTTTGTAGATTCTGGATATTAGCCCTTTTTCAGATTGGTAGATTGCAAAAATGTTTTCCCATTCTATTGGTTGCTGGTTCACTCTAATGATTGTTTCTTTTGCTGTACAGAAGCTCTGGAGTTTAATTAGATCCCATTTGTCTCTTTTGGCTTTTGTTGCCAGTGCTTATGGTATTTTAGTCATGAAGTCCTTGTCTATGCCTATGTCCTGAATGGTTTTGCCTAGTTTTCTTCTAGGGTTTTTATGGTGTTAGGTCTTATTCTGAAGTCTTTAATCCATCTGGAGTTAATTTTAGTGTAAGGTGTCAGAAAGGGGTCCAGTTTCTGCTTTCTGCACATGGCTAGCCAGTTTTCCCAAAACCATTTATTAAACAGGGAATCCTTTCTCCATTGCTTGTTTTTGTCAGGTTTGTCAAAGATCAGATGGTTGTAGAGGTGTGGTGTTACTTCCAAGGCCTCTGTTCTGTTCCATTGGTCTATATCTCTGTTTTGGTACCACTACCATGCTGTTTTGATTACTGTAGCCTTGTAGCATAGTTTGAAGTCAGGTAGCATGATGCCTCCAGCTTTGTTCTTTTTGCTTAGAATTGACTTGGTTATGTGGGCTCTCTTTTGGTTCCATATGAAGTTTAAGGTGTTTTTTTCTAGTTCTGTGAAGAGGGTCATAGGTAGCTTGATGGGGATTGTGTTGAATCTATAAATTACTTTGGGCAGTATGGTCATTTTCACAGTATTGGTTCTTCCTAACCGTGAGCATGGAATGTTTTTCCATCTGTTTGTGTCCTCTCTTCCTTGAGCAGTGGTTTGTAGTTCTCCTTGAAGAGGTCCTTTACATCCTTTGTTAGTTGTATTCCTAGGTATTTAATCTCTTTGTAGCAATTGTGAATGGCAGTTTGTCCTGGATTTGACTCTCTTTAAGTCTGTTATTGGTGTATAGGAATGCTTGTGATTTCTGCACATTGATTTTGTATCATGAGACTTTGCTGAAGTTGCTTATCAGTTTCAGGAGATTTTGGGCTGAGATGACTGGGTCTTCTAAATATAAAATCATGTCATCTGCAAATAGAGACAATTTGCCTTCCTCCTTTCCTAATTGAATACCTTTATTTGTTTTTCTTGCCTGATTGCTCTGGCTAGAACTGCCAATACTATATTGAATAGGAGTGGTGAGAGAGGGCATCCTTGTCTAGTGCCAGATTTCAAAGGCAATGCTTCCAGTTTTTCCCATTCAGCATGATATTGGCTATGGGTTTGTCATAAATATCTTTTATTATTTTGAGATTCGTTCCATCGATACTTAGTTTATTGAGAGTTTTTAGCATAAAAGCCTGTTGAATTTTGTTGAAGGCATTCTCTGCGTCTATTGAGATTTTCATGTGCTTTTTGTTTTTGGTTCTGTTTATGTGGTGGATTACGTTTTTAGGCTTGCATGTGTTGAACCAGCCTTGCATCCCCAGGATGAAGCCTACTTGATCGTGATAGATAAGCTTTTTGATGTGCTGTTGCAATTGGTTTGCCAGTATTTTATTGAAGATTTTTGCATCTATGTTCATCGTGGATATTGGCCTGAAGTTTTCTTTTTTTGTTGAGTCTCTGTTGGGTTTTGGTATCAGGATGATGTTGGTCTCATAAAATGATTCGGGAAGGATTCCTTCTTTTTGTATTGTTTGGAATAGTTTCAGAAGGAGTGTTACCAGCTCCTCTTTGTATGTCTGGTAGAATTCATATGTGAACACATCTGGACCTGGGCTTTTATTGGTTGGTAGGCTATTAATTGATGCCTCAACTTCAGCTCTTGTTATTGGTCTATTCAGGGTTTCACCTTCTTACTGGTTTAGGCTTGGGAGAGTGAAAGTGTCCAGGAATTTATACATTTCTTCCAGGTTTACTGGTTTATTTGCATAGAGTTGTTTGTAGTAATCTCTGATGGTAGTTTGTATTTCTGTGGAATCAGTGGTAATATCTCTTTTATTTATTTTTTTTTTTTTTTGCATCTATTTGATTCTTCTCTCTTTTCTTTTTTTATTAATCTGGCTAGCAATCAGTCTATTTTGTTGATCTTTTTAAAAAAAACCAGCTCCTGGATTTATTGATTTTTTGAAGGGTTTTTTGTGTCTTTATCTACTTCAGTTCTGCTCTGATCTTAGATATTTCTTGTCTTTTGCTAGCTTTTGAGTTTTTTTGATCTTGCTCCTCTAGCTCTTTCCATTTTGATGACAGGGTGTTGATTTTAGATCTTTCCTTCCTTCTCGTGTGGTCATTTATTGCTATAAATTTCCCTCTAGACACTGCTTTAAATGTGTCCCAGAGATTCTGGTACATTGTGTCTTCGTTCACATTGGTTTCAAAGAACATCTTTATTTCTGCCATACCTGGGTCTGTTGGGGGATGGGCTAGGAGAGGGATAGCAGGGGGTGGGGCATTGGGGAGGGATAACATTAGGAGAAATACCTAATGTAAGTGATGAGGGGATGGATGGATGTAGCAAACCACCATGGCATTTGTATACCTATGTAAAAATCCTGTACAATCTTTGCATGTACCCCAGAACTTAAAGTATAATAATAAAAAATAAAAATAAATAAAACATATAAAAAGCACACTATAAAATAATTGATCTAAAATATATAAAGATCTCTTAAAACTCAATAATAAGAAGTCAAGGAACCCAGTTTGAAAATGAACAGAAGAATTTAAATAGACCCTGCAGGACAGAATGGTACCAAAAGCAACTGAACATATGGTAATGGGAGGTACATTCATGAGAAGATACTCAATACAACTTGAAACATTTTGAAGCGTGGGTAATTCCAGTTATTTACTTTCAAGAAAGCTGAAAGAGGATCCCATCAAGTTGTTAATCCTTATATTTTAAAAAAGTTTTGATGATAGACCACTATGTGATTATTGTTCTCACATGTAAATTGGAAATTTGAGGGACAATGTATACCAAAAATCCTCTCCTTATCCTCTTCCTCTTTATGTAAAGAAGATTTATAAGCACTTAAACCCATGAAATAGAGGCCTGAAATAGTTGCTGAACTCTGTCTCAGTCTAACAATAACAGGGTGGTGTATATTGCATTCCACGCTTTTGTCTAACCACATAATATTTATCCAAAAATACACACAGTGTCAAAACTTTCATAAATACATTAGTACAAAATTCTATAATGGAAAATACATTCACATAAATTCAAGTCAAAAGAAAAACAATGTAAAATTCTGAAAGATAAAGGCAGACTTCTCATTTTTAAAGCATAGGTAATAAGTATCATATATATGAGGTATGTAGATTTCATTGGATTTATTTAAAAATGATGTATCCGTCCCCTATTGCCCTACCCTCTGTTATCCCTCCCCTAGACCCCCACTCCCTGACAGGCCCTGGTATGTGATGTTACCCTCCCTGTGTCCACGTGTTCTCATTGTTCAACACCCACTTATGAGTGAGAATATGCGGTGTTTGGTTTTCTGTTCTTGTGTCAGTTTTCTGAGAATGATGGTTTCCAGCTTCATCTATGTCCCTGCAAAGGACATAAATTCATCCTTTTTTATGGCTGCATAGTATTCCATGATGTATGTGTGTCATATTTCTTTATCCAGTCTATCATTGATGGGCATTTGGGTTGATTCTAAGTTTTTGCTGTTGTGAACAGTGCCACAATAAACATACGTGTGCATGTGTCTTTATAATAGAACGGTTTATAATCCTTTGGGTATATATCCAGTAATGGGATTGCTGGGTCAAATGGTATTTCTATTTTTAGATCCTTGAGGAATCACCACCCTGTCTTCTAAATCATTAAGTACATACCTATACAAATATTCCAACACAGGCCCAAATGCTTCATGTCTAAATCATTAAATACATATTTATACAATTGAGAAAGATAAGCTTTTCTCAGATATCAATATTTGAAATTGTTTGCTTGCTGTTAAAAAGTGTTCCTACCTTTGACCAAGGCAGCATAGTAAGATTAGGGCTGAGAATAAGGCCTGGCCATGAAAGAGGAGGTGGGAACAGAGAACCCATGACAACTCAAACACTGGGCATTTCAGGGGAGGCAGTTTGGGGAAGGCATACATCTGGAGGTTGATGAAATGGAAACTTACTCCCTATCCATGCTTGCATATCCTTTGAACAATTTTGTGAACTCTCAGGGGTAACCACACCACAGTTTGAAGACTGTTGTTCTGAACTTATGTGTTTTTTGACAAGGTGAAGGATTAAGAAGCAATGGGATACCAAATATTCCAAGGAGATAAATTGTTTCCTGCTAGAAGAGAGTGAGGGTTTCCTAGATGGAAAAGAGAATGATATCTTTGAGGAGGAGTCAAATGAGGTTGATAACCTGAATTTCTTTAAGTCTCTTGTATGAGAGATTTTAATGTAAGAGCTCCATAATTCTTTCTGTGTGTATGTATATAATATATATTATATATACATGTGTTTATTATCTACCACCGTTTTGTGGGAGGTGAAAGCTTCATGAAATACTTTAATTATTTTAAATAGGCTATCATTGTGTTTGTGTGTATATACACACACATACATATACATATATATATGTACATATATATGTATATGTACATACATATATACATATACATACACACAGAAAGAATTATGGAGCTCTTACATTACATTACTTACATCTTACATTACTGTGTGTGTGTATATATATATATACACACATATATATACACATAATATATATATACACACATATATATATATATACACACATATACATACACACAGAAAGAATTATGGAGCTCTTACATTACATTACTTACATCTTACACACTGTGTGTGTGTAATATGTAAGATGTAAGTAATGTAATGTAAGAGCTCCATAATTCTTTCTGTGTGTATGTATATGTGTATATGTATGTACATATACATATATATGTACATATATATGTATATGTGTGTGTATATATATAATATATACACACACTGTGTATATATATGTATGTACATCACCATTTTGTAGAAGATGGTGGCTTTATTTATAAGTTCATGAAATATTTTTATTATTATTTTAAATCAGCTATCATTGTCAAACTATTTTTAAGAGTGATTAATTAATGTTCCCGCTGTCTGATTTTCTAGAGGAAAATCCCAGTCAGTATCAGTGGGAGACCGAATTATGAGAATGTTTAATTAACAGTTTCTTTCAGGCACTTTTCAAAGAACAATTTAATATCTGAGAAACTCTACCTTATTTGTATCTCTAGAATTGAGCAGTGAGAAAATCTTGACAATAGTCACAAAGATTCAACTAGACCAAAGATTACAAAAATCATTTTTATTTATTTGTCTTTAAAATAAAATATCATTTAATATGATACTCACAGAAGCAATAAAATACATAATTTAATCAACTTTTCAAATTCACTTAAAAATAGAGAGCTATCGTTTTAGAAAGCTCAGCTATTTTTCTTCCCACTAGCATATTAGGGAAAAAGACACAAGTCACAAGATACCACATCATGTAAGAAAGCCAAGTTCTGTCTTGCTCACCTGTCTTGATCAACAGGGAGAAAAAACCTGTTTGCTGCAGCTGCTGGCATCTGGGGACTTGATTTTTGGTGTGTTGAAATTACAATATGAGTTCTCAGGGTCCCTTTAGTGCACCTGTTTTCTGATTGATGAGAAATGTGTAGGAGGTACTTAGCCACTAGAGTGAAAATCTTCCTTTTCCGCCGTTGGGAGCATATTCTTTGACACTCTCTGAGAAGGAAATCTGTACCTCTTCTCCTCCACTATCTCTTAAAATTATTTAGTCCATTTTAGTATTTGTCTAATGATGGAAAAATGTGGAGACCTTATTCAACTGTAGATGGAAACCTTGTATAAAAAGATAAATGCTATGAATTTTAAAAGCAGAATCCCTCATCCCTCTACTGGAAGAGCTAAGTTGAGTTCCTGTTCCAATAATGCTTGCGTGCACCAGCAGGATCTGAACTCAGAACATGAAAATGTAAAAAGTCCTTTCAGCCAAAATATTTCAACGGACTCTATGAGGCAGTGAAAATATCCAGTGCACAATGGAACAAAATCACTAAGAACCGAGTGGTTAAGATTGTGTATTCTGATTGCTGCAGAATGAGGGAAACGAAATTAAATTTGATCTTACAATTGAGAGCCCAACTCTTGACCAGCTATTTCCCCCTGGCAGCCATAAACCCCTCCTGCCGTATACCAGATACTCCTGGCTGTTTTTTGAATACTGTTTAATACTCATTTCCCGATCACTCCTGGACTTGATTCTTCTTATACTACCTACTCCTGCACATCTAATTGACTTTAGTTAAGCATTTCAACTGGGTTTCTGTTATTTGTGCTTTTCTATGTATTTTATACTATCTCCCATTGAATTAATTCTTCCACTAGAGTCAAGGTGTTTCTCCCAATACTTTTGTCTTTGCACCTCCTGCCGACTCCCTGACCATGATACCTACTGCAGGTGGTCCCTGTGAACTGAATAGCTGTCATATTAGTCATGTGGACCTGCTGCACACAGAAAAACCTGGAGGAAGTCCTTCTCCTGGGTTTGAAGAGCTCTTTGCCAAATACAAACCATTTAAAAGAATTATGCTTTTCCTTGAAAGATCTAGTGGGTATCACTGGACCCCTGAGGTAGAGCAACAGATGTGCAATATCCCTGCTGAGTTAAGAGCCTGCATTCAATATGGTTATTGAATTCTACTTCGTAATAATTTCCTCTCATTTCTGCTTTTGAACTGTCACTGGAGAAGGCAATTTTTTAAAAATACAGAAGTCAGATATTTGCCCATGTTATATTACAAAGTTATATAAATAAATAGGTTGCAAAGTTTTCAAAATAATGATTAAAATGTCAGTGAAAGATGTTCATGTCAATTTTTACAATCACAAATACTGAAGAAAATCTTGACCACTATAATAATAATTCATTACATCTATTTTAACACACAGAAAGCCAAATCCTCGTCTCTGGGCTAGGAGATTCTGTGTAAGAATTAAGTTTTGGTGTTACAATGTTCTCATTCTCAGTGTTACCTATGTCAGCTTTAGTCTAAGAATATTTTGGAGGAATATTTCAATGACAATATATCTATATGAGTATATATACATATATAAAGCATATATATATATATATATGAAACAATATTTGTCCCATTAGAGAATTGGACCACCATTCACTTGGTTTTGAAACCAATACATGAATTCAAATGAAATTCAAATTTTTACTTTAACTCTTTTCTGTCAACTATCCTACCAAAACAAATAATTAAATATGGTTATGGTTTAAGAATGTAATTTAGAACTCGTCTTTTTTGTCCATTTGGTGTCTACTTTTCATCTGGTTGAAATCCTCCATTCATCTTATAAGGCAGTGACTCAGGATCCGTTTCATTTTCTTTGCTCTCTGGAAGTTCTGCCTTATTTTTTCTGTGATATTTCTTGCATGCCACATAAACTAGAAAACAATACACAGGTGGTTAAGTAAATTTTATAATAATAAACTGCAAAATTACTTTGTATAGAGATGATAACCTATGATTCACATGGCAGATCACATTTTCTTTATACTGGAGCGGCTTAGAGAAAGCCATCACCAATCACCATTCTTAGTTCTATGGCTACTCATGGCCAGAGGGATGACTGCACTTCAGGAAGACCTAGCATAAATCTTCAGGAGACATTTGCTCAGGGCAGCCACAAGCCTTCTTCAGGCATTCAGCCCTGCACGTGGTACTCGACAATGATGAGAACAATAGGAAGCATTTATTCCATACCACCCTATCCCAGTGAATGTGCTAGTCCTCAATAAATATACACATGGTGCAGTGCAATCTCCAGGACCTTGGTTCGATGGTCTTTCAAGTCCATAGAAGGACTTGAACTGCAAGAACATTCCCATTCCCTCCCTGTCTTCATTCCGTCTTTTACCCGGAGAGAAGAGACTCTGCTGATGGGTGATCAGCCTTCTTTCCTGTGGAGCTGCTGGTCTCTGGTAGCAAGCATTTCTCAGCTTATTTTTAAGGTCATCTCATCAGGATAGGCTTTGCCTTGCAAGGCAAGACCTGCAGTGTATATGTGTGTGTGAGTACATGTCTGCACATGTGTGAGGCCGTGGAGGAAAGGGTGGTATCCACAAGCCCATTTGGTTGTGGATTCAAGCCATGTTTTTCATATAAGTTTTATCCATAGCAAAAGTGCTATTTTGTTATCTGAATATCTGATTTTTCTTTTACTTCTCAATTGGTCACAAAGGCAAGAGGAGAACAGAAAATACTACTTATAGGACCCTCCCCTCAAATTTTAATACCTCACATATGAAATGGCCATAATAATATTATCTACCTCGTAGGGCAATTGTGAACATTAAATGAGATAAAATTAAATGCTTAGTGTGGTCTGTGAAGAATAGTAAATGCTCAATAAATATTAAATTTCATTATGATACACAGCTGAGAGAGACAATGACTTGCCTAAAAGATCTTATTAACCCAAGATCAGTATCTCCTTTAGATTGGTCCCTGAACTTCTAGTAGTATATTATTTTAGAAGCCACTGAACCATATTATTGAATTTAATTGAGCTTGTGGTCAATTTGAAGATCCACCACTTATTATAAACTGTTTTAAGCTGAGAGTCCCTCAACTGAAACTTATGCCAATAATTTTATTTAATCAAACTATACCTCTTACTTATCCCTTTTTCTTTGGGGGGGGGGGGTGCCTCCGTCCCGCGCGCCCGCCCATCTTTCCTTTTTTCCCTTTTTCTTTCTTTCCTTCCTCTCCTTTTTCCAAAATATATTTAGAATCCCACTTTTATCACCAAAATATGCTTCCAGGCATTGTATACACTCAACGAAGATTCCTTTCTTATTTTTATACTTCCTGATGTAACTGTGGGAAAGTTCCAGACCAATTTGAATGCTCCCCTTTCCTCATTCCTTCAACTTGACTTTTTATTAATCAATCTCTCTGGGGTAAGTTTTCAACTAGTGCATTTACTTAACTGTTCTATCAATCAGTCCACTTTCTCTGGCTTGTCTAGTAGACATCATTAAGTAATTATTTGGAAAGATCCCACTGGCTACCAAATTGGGCAGAGCTCTGTACAATCACACAAGGGTTACTATACAGGAAACAAAGTAATTAGGCATGGGCTCCTGCTTCCTGTGGCAGCAGTAAATCCGTGGGATGTTTTCAGTGGATCCAGAGTATTCTATTCTAGAAAGGAAGCCTCTGCTTTGAGAACGACATTCAAGACAGTAGTGCAGAGGAGATTACCATCCAAGGACAAGTTGAAGACCTCATGAAGCTAAATAGAAAAGTAAAGCAAAACCAAACAAAACCAAACTGTATCTCTGGACATTTTGTGACTTAACTTTGACATTATTTTTGTTGTATGCCTTCACTTTATATTCTCCGTTAAAATGTCCTGAGGCTTTAAAACCTAGCTTTTTTATTTAAAAAATTAGAGTGTAAAAATAGAGGTTAAATATTATCAGTCCTTGGAAAGGAAAATGTAGAAAGAATTTTCAACTAGGTGAAGGCCAGTGGGTGTTGGGGCCTGGTGGGAGACACTGGGAGCTTTGTGCCACAGCACAGCAGAAGTTAGAATTACTTAAACTACACCTAGCACTTTACATAAAGAACATGTTTGCTTCAACCACTTCAATTATATGGGTATTTAAAAATATATATACATACATACACAGATGCACACACAAATCTGCCTTGTGTTAGCTTGGTAAATTTTCTTTGTATACCAGTTTTCTGATAAATATCCTATATTTATAAAGCGTATCAAGACAATGTTTTGAAAAAGATTGGCAAATCCTGAGTTCCTGGGCGCTTGCCCAAAGGCGCACAATAAAATTGTCCCAACAAGTTCCTCTGCCTTCCTAATTTCTGAGGAAAAGAAAGTCAATGGAGAGAATCGGCCTCCATTACTTTTCACTTAAAAATAATATTTGCTAGAATCTTTTGGTGAAACTACAATCTTTTCATTAGCAACTGAAAGTCATGATAATATTATGGTGGCTTTTTCCTCTCATATATTTGTACAATTCACCACCAGGAACAGGGAGTTTTAAAAAAATGTTGTTTTAGTAACTCCAGGATTTTTCAAAGAAAATAATCATAAAATGGGATCGGCATGATTCCTTACATCCTACAAATATTGCAGCAAAGGTGAGCTGGAAAATGCTGTAGATGAGGGGGAAGGTGAAGATGACATTGAGCTCCTCAGGAGTGAAGGACAGCTGAACGATGGTGGAACATAGCTGTGTGTTCTGCATCCCTGTTTCAAAAGCAACCGTTCGGCACCTAAAGAAGATGTTAAGAGAGTATATGTTTTAGTTGTTGTTTTGTTATTGTGTAACATTAAAAGCAGATATAATAATAAGCACATATATATGCATTTTGTCTCTGCTTTTAATGCACATATTTAAGACAGGATTATTCAATATATAACTTTCTATGGAATAAATATACTTATGTATATTATATATAATATCACCTATTGTATTTAATATAAATAACGAAATATATTTAATATGTACATATGAAGAGTTGGCTCATTTATCACAGTGCTCAGGAAGTAGCCAAGAGGGTTCATTTCACTCTTTTCAATCATGACCTTGATAACAGCGTAGAGCACAAATCGGTCAGGGGCTCAGAAAATCCTCAACATATGGTATTTGTTGTGGCTGTTTTATTGTTTAATTTGTTTTATTTATGCTGGGATAAACAGGTGGCTCACACCTGTAATCCCAGCACTTTGGGAGGCTGATGTGTGAGGATTTCTTAAGCCCAGGAGTCCAGGAGTTCAAGACCAGTCTGGGCAACAGAATAATGAGACCCTGTTTCTAAAACAAAACAAAATAAAAATTAGCCAGGCAAGGTGGTGTGTGCCTGTACTCTCAGCTTCTTGGGAGGCTGAGGCAGGAGGATCACTTGAGCCCAGGAGTTTGAGGCTTCACTGAGCTGTGATTGTGCCACTGGGCTCCAGCCTGGGCAACAGAGTGAGACCCTGTCTCAACAAACAATTGTTTTGTTTAAATCTTGACAAAAAGTCTATAAGGTAGAAACTATTGTCCCCATTCTACAGATGATAAAACTCAGAGAAAGAGGAAGTGCTAGGCCTGAGGTCCTCTGGGTGATGTGTGGTAGGATTGGAAGGCAAGCCCAGGTCTGCCTGCTTCAAATACTGTGCTCTTCCCGCTGCCCAATGCCACTCCTCTCTTTCCCAACCTCATACATGCATCTGTCTCTACACTGTGTTCTCTCTGCCAGTCTATTAGATGGATTAGTCAAAAAGAATCATTTCTACCCAGTACCAAATCTAGAAGTGCTAAACCCATTCTAATATTTGGCGCCTTTGGAGGATGAGCTCACCCGGCTGCCAGCTGGAGGAACACTTGTCTATTTCATGGCAGCCCAACTGCTTTCATTAATGTTACTCCACTCAGAGAATAAGAATGCCTAGCAATGGAAAAGCCCCATCTGCACTGTAGGGGGAATGGTCCAGAAGACTTTGAGCAAAAAAGAGGCAGTCAGTATTTTCTTCCTGGGGACTTGCATGACTTCAGAATGAATGGGTCAATTTAGAATGACATATTCAGAAATAGGATGAATGTGATGAGAGGCGAAGAATTTTGATCCTGTCTTTGGTTTTTGCAGCTGTTATGGGTTGATTATATCTCCCTCTCCCACAGATTCATATGTTGAAGTCCTAACACTCCACACCTCAGGATGTGACCTTATGTGGAAATAGGGTCATTGCAGATATAATTAGTTAAGATGAGGGGGGGTCCTCATCCAATATGACTGGTGTCCTTATCAAAAGGGAAATCTGGCCACAAAGACATGCACTGAAGGAAGAAGACAGCTGTCTGCAAACCACGAGGGAGGCAGATAAGGGATCCCTCCATCATAGCCCTAGGAACGAAGCAATCCAGTGACACCTTCGTTTTGACTCCTAGTCTCCAAAATTGTGAGACAATAAGTGTCTGTTGTTTGATCTACTCAGTTTGTGGTTCTATCTTATGGCAACTCTAGCAAAGGAATACAACAGCTATTACAGATGAAGATTCCCAATGCGATTTACTAAAATGCCATACCTGTGCCAGGGTTGACCAGCGATTCTAGCCAGAAGAAACCCCAGGGTGTAACCCGCCACAGGAAATATTGTCCCTATAATCCACAGATTGGGATGGATGATCCAGGCGCTTTGGTACAATATGCCTCCAACCACGGCTATGAGCACGATGAGGATGGTGCCTGCGATGGACCCGATCTGGAGTAAAAGGAAGAAGTGAACCCAGCAATCAAGAGTCAAAGCAAATCCAAGTATTTTTGTGAGAGACAAAACCTCAGCAGTCTCCTTATCCTTGGGGGAGTGATAATAAAGTTGTCTTTCTATGTACTTCTAGCCAGAAGGCTGCAATCAGCCCACTGGAAATACTGGCACTTGTCCCATGCTTTAAGCTTTAAGAACACAACAGGACATGTAGCATCCATTTGCAATTAGCCTGAAGATTTTCTAGCTTGCAAATTATCCCTGTCAGAAAGAAAGACAACCCATTTCAGTGACAGCCTGGAATTCTTGGCTTGTAGATTCAACTACTCCTATTCTGTTTCCTTTAGTAAGTCATGAGCTTTATAAACTGTAGTTTCTTCATTTGTAATTGGGGATAAAATCTTACCCCAGCTACCTTTTATGATTGTTATGATAATGAGAAAATGGATATAAAACTCTATACAAGTTTAAAAAAGATATAAGCAAATAAAAACCACGGTTGTTATTTTTTTCTTCTTTTCACATTGAAAACAAAATTTGGAGATTATAAACTTTTTTGTCAAGAGAAGCAAGGAATACAATGGACTTGCTTTGCATCCTGAGCAGCAGAATCTATCTCTATTATCTGCATTTATATTCATATCATATAGCTAGAATATAGTTGGTAAAGGGGAGTGAATGGTTGCTATATGAATAGCATCTACCGATTGCCAGGCAATGAAATGGCTAAATGGACACAGACATAAAAAGATACGTTCTATTTTCTAAGAAAGCCATTTATATGTATTGTATAACACAAACTCACGTAACAGAGATAACGGTAATATGTGGTGAGGATAGAATAGAGTAAAACCAAGAGGTGATAGTTCAGTTGCGTGTCTTAAAAAACGGGTAGAAATTTTTCCTGTGACTGCAATAAAGAAGGGCATGCTAGGCTGGGCACAGTGTCTCATTCCTGTAATCCCAGCACTTTGGGAGGATCACTTGAGCACAGGAGTGCAAGAACAGCATTAGCAGCATATTGAGATCCCATCTCTCTCTCTCTCTCCACACAGATAAAGAAGGGTATTCTAAAAGAGGACACCGAATGGCTGGTGACTTCAGACCCCCACTCAACAGTTATCCTAAAATAAGAATAAAACCATTTCATGGATGGAAAATCCTATTGTTTTGATTGTCACGGTGGAACATTTAACGGTGTGGATTGGGATACTTACTTTAAGTATGATCTTTGCTTTTTGGGGCCATTTGTGATTAACAAACATTCCAATGGAAACAGGAACAACAAGAGCAACCAGAGATATACCTAAAGATGACAGAAGGGCAATGTGATCAGCAGAACAGGTGACACAGGAAAGAGACAAACAGAAGAGTAAGCAGCCAAAAGAAGGCTTACATAGTACTTCAGTCTTCCTTCTGGAATGCAAAAAACAGAATACAGAATTACACACACACACACACACACACACACACACACACACACACACTCTCTCTCTCTCTCTCTCTCCCTCTCTCTCTCTCTCTCTCTCCTTCTTCACCAACTCCAGTAAATAATTTAATATTATTGGTAGATAATCGATAATATCAATGCTGTAAATTCTTTCACTAAATTTGAGATTAATTTTTTAGTTTCTTATATTTTCCATATACATTAGTTTTAGTTTGTCAGAATCTTGGCTTCTTTGGTCTTTATATCTCCAGGAAAAAAAGCCTCAACAAGGGGTGTGTGTGTGTGTGTGTGGCATAAAAAGACAATATTTTACATTTGTTAATGATAGTAGAAATAAAAAATAATTTAAAAATATTTTATAATGACAGAAAATGCCCAAAATTAGCTCAAGATCACCAGGTATTCTGACATCTCATGACTTCTGGTTAAACCTAGTTTTAGTTATTCAAATTTACAGCAGAGAGGTGAGAACATAGGTTGAGAAAGCGTGCTTTAAATTTTCCATGAGATAATATATTTGACGACCTTTCATGCAATTATAGTTCTTTGCCATAACATGCTCACCTGGCCAGATAAAAGAGCCATACTTCAATTTCATCATGTTAAATTTACTGCTGTTCTTGCGACATATGGTTTGTTTCTCCACTTTTTTTTAACACTCATTTGTCCAATAGTTGATTTCAAATAATTTAGCACCAACAACTTCTAACTTTTCATAGGTTGTTTCTTTTTCAAACATCCTTTTAAAGCAGTATAAGAAAGTGATATTGAACAGTGAAATTCTGTTGCTTAGTTGTTGCTTAGTATTGACTGAACTAGGTAGATTTAACTCGGACTGGAAAATGGATTCTAGAAACCAAAGCTATAGATATTAATTAAAGTGAATGCAGTAATGATGAAAACTTAATTTCCTTGTAGTCTTCTAGCCTTCCTGGCAATATAAGGGTCAGTGATGACTTTTGCCCAGAAATTACTCAGCAGAATTAAGTAATGACTAAAGATACTAAGAGTAGGACAAAAAAAAAAAAAAGATGGATGAAGGGGAGTAAGGAGGGAATAATGGAAAAAGGGATGTGAAAGAAAGAGTGACATTGATACATGTACTGCTGACATCCACCAGAAAAATCCCCCTTGGGTATCTTTGCACGCTGCTGTTTCGGGAGTGATACGGTTTGGCTCTGTGTCCCTACTCATATCTCATGTTGAATTACAATGCCCAGTTGGAGGATTACAATTAGAGGAGGGGTCTGTTGGAGGAGGGGCCTGGTGGGAGGTGATTGAATTGTGGGGGCAGGCTTCCCCCTTGTTCTGGTGATAGTGAGTTCTCATGATATCTCATTGTCTATAGGTGTGCAGCACCTCCCTCTTCGCTCTCTTCCTCCTGCTGCAGCCATGTAGGAAGTGACTGCTTTCCTTTTCCCTTCTGCCATGATTGTAAGTTTCCTGAGGCCTCCCCAGTAATGCTTTCTGTACAGTTTGTGGAACTGTGAGCCAATTAAATTTTTCTTTATAAATTACCCAGTCTCCGGTAATTCTTTACAGCATTGTGAGAACAGATGAATATAGGGAGAAAACACCTTCTCCTGGGTCTTTAGACCATTGCCTAAGTTTTTGAAGTTTATAGGTCTTAAATTTAAACCATCTGGATATATGAATTGTTTGTGATGTGGTAGCTTAAATCTAGGTTCAAGTCCTGTGTTTGGAATGTTAGTGTGGTTAGTTAGATTTTGGTCCTATATTTTAATGTGCTGAAATATGTTTGACCCCTCCTGCTAAGAGTCTTCATCTCTTCAGGGCACCCAAGCCAACAGGATAAACACATAAGCAGCATCACCTGCTGAAATCTATGACAGAATTGCTTTTCCTTTCCTGATCAGATGAGGCTAGATGAAGTTTTTCAGGGACTTGAGGCACTCTGTGTTTTTCTTTACACTCACAGTGTGTGGCTCCTGCTTGTAGAGGATGTTGTATCTCTTTGGTCTCCAGTGGGCTGGTGATCTTGCTCTTTTCTTTCCCCAGGCTCTGTTTGTCTTATGTATTCCTCACATGCCCATGCTCTCTCTGTCAAGTGCCTGTCTATGTAGATGAAAAAGCATCCACTTATGGTTTCACCTTGAATCCATAACTTGGTCTTTAATCAAGTTTACACAGTAGGTATCAGAGGAAGGAAAGGTAGAAAGAAGAATAAGAATGAAAGAGAGGGGGAATGGATTCATGTGGTGGGACTGGGAGCCAAATAGATTTGGAGCTGAACCTTTCTGTATTCTCAAACTGTGGGAACTGTATAAATCATTGAACCCCTTCAAGCTTTGGTTTCCTCATTTGTAAAATGAGTGGAGTTATGTCTGTCTCACAGTGCTGTTGTGAGAATTAAATGATGAAATTGATATAAACTTCTTGGCACAAGACATGTACAAATGTGGTAGAGAGGAGTAGGTACTACAATTTGCAGCAGTGTTTTTCTTTTTTAGTGGTACCAGCGGCATGGTCTGCCTCCTCCCCATCCAGATGTCAGCATCTGACAGGGGTCAGAAGAATCTTGTATATCAGAAACCCATACTGAATAGGGCATGTCAAGGAGGACCACTTTTTTTTCTCTCTAATAGTAATCGTAAGAGTATGACGAAAAGCATTGTAATACAGATTATCCGCAGTTAGTATTCGCAAAGTTTGTTCTAATTCAGTTGTATATTTCCTCAATAATACTAAATCACAGAAGCAGTCTTTCTGGAAATGGAAGGCATTTCAGTCCAGCTACCCATCCTGACAGGAGTCCCTCTTGCAAGCATCCATGTGGCTCACCATTTAGCCTTTGCTTGTATGCTTCCTTCAGTGGGAAACCCACACCTTTTTGAGGCAGCTCATTGAGATTTGTTTCCAAGGTCAGTGGGGGAAAAAATCCAACTATTTAGTATGTAGCATACCTGGTGATTGATACTAATGTACTATTTTGCCTACATCTTGTTTTTTATTTGTGATAGTGCTGTGGGAAATGCTTACTCCTGGTATATCAGGAACTCTTTTGTTCTTCCCTTGACTCTCATCCCTAAGTTACAATAATAAGTTAATCTCCCACTATAATTTGTTTATCAAAAAACAGAAAATAAAGTTTTTGGGATGGGCGTGAAATGAGACAGGGTCATTACTAGTAAATTTGACTTGTGGTGCATGAGATACAGACTTTGCCATTAAATCAATTTTTGCATCAAGATGTGGCTCACAGGTGAGTGTTAGAAACAGTGTGTTTCATCTAGTAGTTTTCTGTTGTGATACTTCAGATTGCTTACTCAGTGCTCTATTTTGAAACCACTATAGGATTTTAAAACATTTCTTCAGGCTGGGTGTGGTGGCTCATGCCTGTAATCCCACTTCGGGAGGCTGAGGTGGGCAGATCACTTGAGGTCAGGAGTTTGAGACCAGCCTGACCAAAATGGTGAAACCCTGTTTATACTAAAATACAAAAATTAGTTGGATGTGGTAGTGCATGCCTGTAATCTCAGCTACCAGGGAGGCTAAGTCAGGAGAATTGCTTGAATTCAAGGGGTGGAGGTTGTAGTGAGCTGAGATCATGCCACTGCACTCTAGCCTGGGTGGCAGAGTGAGACTCCATCTCAAAAAAACAAAATCTTCTTGGAGTGTCTGGAAGCAAAATCCTATGACCAAGAACTAGTGACACTCTGGATTAAGGAATAGGTGGAGGCTCCCATATCCACAAAGCTTAAGCCTCCTCAGTCCATACTGACAGGTGTGGGGAGGGGGCTCCTCTCCCTGGAGATTCAAATTGCAGAAAAAGCAGATTCTCCCATAAGGTCGAGGTTTGGAATTTACATTCTGCCAATGCTCATTAAACACAGGGGTGACTTTATAATGAAATTGGGCAAAAAACTGCTGTAAGGGAAATAATGGTTGGGTGTGAGCCTGGTCTCAGAGGTTAGTGGGGGTAAGCAGAGAGTTTGAGGGTAACAGTCAACAGTCTTGCAGAGGGATGACTTACCTATGTTATCATAGGGAATTACGATGCTCCCAGTGTCAACCCACATTTTGGTATAGATAAGGAGGCACAGCGGCATCATTCCAAGGGCAAGCAGTGTGGAGCATGTGGTCATGCTGACGCTGAAAGGCAACAGGCAGGTTGATACATCCACCTGTGTGTTCTAGGGGAGACGCTGTTTATTTTTATTTTTTAATTTAACTTTTAAGTTTAGGGGTACATGTGTATGTTTGTTATATAGGAAAACTTGTGTCATGTTTTTTTTCTTTTTTCAGATTATTTCATCTCCTAGGTATTAAGCCTAGTACCCATTAGTTACGTTTCCTGCTCCTCTCCCTCCTCCCACCCTCCACCCTTCAATATGCCCCAGTGTCTGTTGTTCCCCTCTATGTGTCCCTGTATTCTCATCATTTAGCTCCCACTTATAAGTGAGAACATGTATTATTTGGTTTTCTGTCTTTGTGTTACTTTGCTAATGATAATGGCCTCCAGCTCCATCCATGTTCCTGCAAAGGACATGATCTCATCCATTTTTATGGCTGCATAGTATTCCATGGTATGTTTGTACCACATTTTCTTTACCCAGCTTACCATTGATGGGCATTTAGGTTGATATGATGTCTTTGCTATTATGAATAGTGCTGCAATGGACATAACGTGTGCATGTGTCTTTATAATAGAACAATTTGCATTCTTTTGGGTATATGCCCAGTAATGGGATTGATGGGTTGCTTGGTATTTCATTTTTTAGGTATTAGAAGAATTGCCACACTGCTTTCCACAATGCTTGAACTAATTTACACTCCCACCAACAGTATATCATTATTCCTTTTTCTCTGTAACCTCGCCAGCATCTGTTAATTTTTGCCTTTTTAATAAAAGCCGTTCAGACTGGTGTGATATGGCATCTCATTGCGGTTTTGATTTGCATTTCTCTAATGATTGGTGATGTTGAGCTTTTTTTGATTTTTGCCTGCCTGTGTGACTTCTTTTGAAAAGTGTCCGTTCATGTCCTTTGCCCACTTTTTAATTGGTTTGTTTGTTGTTTTCTTGGAATCTAATTAAACTAAAGAGCTTCTGCATAGCGAAGAAACTATCAACAAACTGTCAGACAACCTCCAGAATGAGAGAAAATTTTTATTTTCAATTCATGATTAGAAAGTCCTGCAAGAACCTGTCTCAACCTATAGCATCATCTGGTGTGATGAATAGAAATATGCACATGCCCGAGTGTGTTCAGGGCCTGATCTTGAGCAAAATAAGCCATATTTGGTGTCTTTCCATTTTGCCTTGTGCCATCCTCCCCTCCCCTTTTGTTCTCAAGGGTCAGAAACAGTATTAAATGATGGGGTAAAAATCATCATTCAACAATGTATAAGGTTCCCTGGGTGTGCCATCCTTCCAACATTCTATCAAAGAACAGCAAATACATTTAGAGCAGCCAACGCTACAAGGGCTGCACGTGTCTGAGCATGCTGAGATGGGACAGGCCTCCCTGGGCCCCTAGAATAGAATGTCTGAGGGAGGAGGCCTCAGTGTGTTGCCATGAAGCAAAAAAATTACTGCCCAAGTGACCCTAGCTTGAGAAAAGAAGAGGAAACAGACTTAAAAATCAAAAGAAAGCATGCAAGCAGGCAGGGTGGCCCTAAATCCTTAGGATTGAGCAAGCCACTGATGATTTAGCAAATGTGTGTTCAGAAGAATGGAGCACATCGTGTCTGGCATCATACCTGCTCAGAGCATTTGTATTTTAGTAAGTGGGTCTGGCTAAGTAGGCTTTCTACATGGAGAAATTAGTTCCAAATGATGCTAAAAGTCTAGTACTAGGACAGTGGGTCAAAGAAAGATTTTTGGGGAGTAAGTCTTCCTGGTCCCCTTCAAAGTGATCTATATACCACGTACATTCTCTGCCTTTAAAGCCTGAGCTCTAAAGCCACGTACTATCTGGGCTGAAAGCAGTTGGTGCCACTTAGTGTGTTAGTGTGTTAATTTGAGTAATTTAGTTGACTTCTCTTTACCAGTTTCTTTATCTAACATGGCTGTAAGAATAGAATGAGCCAACAGTGTCCAGCACTTAGAACAATGCAAAGTACTCTATTAAGAGCTGGTTGCTACTATCATTTTTAAAAAAATAGTATCTCTCTTTGTCACCCAGGCTAAAGAGTCACTATCTTGGCTCACTGAAGCCCATGCTCAAGTGATCCTTGCACCTCAGTCTCCTGAGTAGCTAGGACTACAGGCACAAGCCACCATGCCTGGCTGGAACTACAGGCAGGAGCCACCATGCCCGGCTAATTTTTAAATTTTTTTGTAGAGATGGGCTTTCCTTTGCCCAGGCTGGTCTCAAACTCCTGGTCTTAAGCAATCCTCCCACCTCAGCCTCCCAAGGTGCTGGAATTATAGGCAGTAGCCACTGCACCCTGCGTCTCTTTGCTGTGATCACTTATGTAATCATGTTTGTGTATTTTGTGTTCCACCAAATAGAATCAGGAAACTTAAAGAAATTTCTCTGAAAGGCCCTTCCCCCAATGCATCATCATTGAGGTTGTCAAGAGTAGTAATTTCTTAAGGGTATGATGTGTGTACCTGAAAGAAAATGCTAAATATTTATATTACCTGCCCCCCAAAACAACAACAATAGCAACACACTATACTAAGAAAGTAGCTGATGGGACAGCGCGGTGGCTCACGCCTGTAATCTCAGCACTTTGGGAGGCCGAGGCAGGTGGATCACCTGAGGTCACGAGTTCGAGACCAGCCTGACCAATATGATGAAACCTTGTCTCTACTAAAAATACAAAAATTAGCCAGGCCCACCTACTTGGGAAGCTGAGACAGGAGAATTGCTTGAACCCTGGAGGTGGAGGTTGTAGTGAACTGAGATGGCGCCACTGCATTCTAGCTTGGGCAACAGAGCGAGACTACATCCCCCAACCAAAAAAATTAAAAAGATAGTAGCTGACAATGAGAAATTTTGTTTCAAGGCATGTAGATAAATTTGAACAGTTTGGCAAAATAAAGGCTGGGGGCAAAGTTTCTCAGGGAGCTTAATTTCCCTAATAATATATGTATTTTTTAACCAGAACAACCTCATATAAAATAGGTTTAAATAGTTTAGATACAAATATTTGTTTCAGTAGAGCTAAAATATTATAAAGTAACGAATGCTATGGATGTATTTAAAACTCTAAGCAGTTCAATCTATTCTGGTCATAGGTTAATTTAATTTAGATATAAAATAGATGCTGAGGCAGAATTCTACACCAGACAAATAAGTTAATTTGTTATTAATAGTGCTTTGTCCTACTTATAATGAAAGTACTGGAGTTTGAAGGTGATATTTTTCTCTCTTCCTTCCTCCCTTTCTTTCAGTGTTCTCTCTTTTATCTCTTATTTTAAAAACTGTATCAGAATGGATTTAAAGTTGTCCCAATAATAAATTCACTTTTGTTTCTATGCATCCAATATTTTTTTCTAGAGTGTGGTGGAAGTCTCGGGGTGGGGGGAAGTGAGGAGGATTTATTACCAGGTTCACAGTAAAGAGAAGGCTGATTAAAATGTGAGAAAATGTTTAAGAAGGAAGTCCTTTTCTGTCTTTGTTTTTCTTTCAAAGTTCCTTGCAAAACCTTTAATTCTAAATATTGCTAAGATAATCTATGAGGTTGTATCATAATTTTGAGTTTGGTGAGAACAGTTTCCTAAACACCATGACGAGGGACAAAAGAGGATCTGGAGAAGGAAAGGTTTAGATTTGTGCGCAGCCTTGACGAAGAGATCCTGCAGAGGAACAGGAGAACAGGTGACTGGAAGTTGATGCTATTTGAATGAATATAAGAACAAAATCAAGCAACTCGAAATGAGGTTAAAAAATCCACAGATAACAAATTTTAAGAAATAATATAGAAGCGCAAATTAGCAAAAGAAAATATCTTTTATTTTTTAATTAATTTATTTTTTCTATTTAAGACAGAGTTTTGCTCTTGTTGCCCAGGCTGGAGTGCAATGGTGCAATCTCAGCTCACCACAACCTCTGCCTCCTGGGTTCAAGCAATTCTCTTGCCTCAGCCTCCCGAGTAGCTGGGATTACAGGTGTGCGCCACCATGCCCAGTTAATTTTTGTGTTTTTATTAGAGATGGGGTTTCACCATGTTGGCCAGGCTAGTCTCAACCTCCTGACCTCAAGTGATCCACCCAGCTCAGCCTCCCAAAGTGCTGGGATTACAGGCATGAGTCCCCATGCTTGGCCAGAAAATATCTTACATGAAAAATCCAAAGTTCTATAAAAGACATGGATATCAAAAATAAATGTACTACCATGAACTTACATTAGAATGAGAGAAAATACTTAAGTGTAAGAAAATAATTTTAAAAAAAGGCTTCATTTTTGACTTCAGCTGTATTAACTGCCAGGGAGAATTTTTTTTGTGTATGGAAATAGCAGAAAGAATAAATGTAAATTTAGTGAATGTTGAGGAATTCAGTGAAGTCAGTGTTAAGCAATGCAAAAGATTTTAATCATTTTAGGAGTAAAATATCAAGTTGAAGGATCAAACGTAGTATATATAGGCGGTGGTAGATATTGGAGAAATGATAAGTGATAGAAACAGTGTAGAGAAAGCTTATGAGCCTGCATAGGGGAAGTAGGTAGATCTTGGTGATTCCAATTCTGACTCAGGCATGCATCCACTCAATGACCTTGGTCAATGTTATGAATCTCAATTATCTGCCAAATGCAGAAAATAATAGTTTTAACTTTAGTGGATTCTTCTGAGGATGAAATAATACCATTGTATTTTGAGTCCTTAGCACTGTGCATTGTTTAATATGCTTAATTGTTTAATAATATTTAATAAATATTAGCTAGCAAAATAAATGCTACTGGAGAGGAACAATGTTTTGTTACTTTGAGGGAGAATAAAGAAAAAAGCCAAATGATTTTGGGTTAGTTCTCCTAGAGTAGAGAAGAGAAAGATATTTATGGGGTTGACATAGGAAGGATTGAGTGCTGTGAATTTGTGATAAGCCAGAGGGTCACGTTTCTGGAATATCTAAAATATCAGTGAATACCGAACTGGAAGGTGAAAAATTTAACAGCATTTGCCCAAAGAACAAAGGACGTGATAGGAAAGTCTATAAAATAGAAAATCTATAAAATAATAAAAAGGAATGTAGAAAGTAGGTGGCAGGGAATGAATTGGGGGAAACTGAGAGAAGGATGCATAAGAATGGATTCTCCAAAGAAGCAGCCAAAGAAAGGAGATGAGAAGTCTTTGCATGGTGTGGCTGAGGCCTTTAAGAAGGATGAAGACCCCAGATATTTGCCTGTGTCTGGGGAGAGAGCAGACACAAAAGAGATAGGAGGTTTCTGTGCCCCTTGAACTATGGGTTTTGGCCACCAGCAGATTCACCTGAAAGGTCACCTTCTCATCTCTCTGAAGCTTTTTGTGCATGTGATGTCCATGGCACAGCTGTAACTTAGGTGAAACTATATGTGTACCGATCAGATTCACAAACAACTTTCCAGGTGGGAATAGTCAGAGAAGGAGCTGAAATAGTACTTGCTGGATTTCAATGAGCAAGGATCACTGTCTATTGTCTTTTATTTTTCAAAGTCACTGGTGATTGCAAAATGTCGTGGCTTTCCAGGTTCATAAGAGGCGACGGGGTGAGAGGGAAATGTTTTGGTTTCTTCTCCCAAGAACCATAACCAAGAGAGTTAGAACCAGGTGGAATGGCTTTGGTGGCATTGTGTGGTATCAGCTCAATTAGTGAAGGTGCCTGTTAACATAAACAATCATGTCTTCATGCCATCACTAGAGTTCAAGTGGAGATGGAGAAGGTAAAGTTCTTAGCCTACACAATTGGAAATATAAATGTTAGCTAGGATTGTATCTAAATAAATTATCAGGAGACTTTATCTGATTCTCAATCCAGAAGAATAAAAAATTTCAGAAAACTGTTACCTAATAGCTTAGGTTTTACTCTTTGAATTAATTTGTATTGAAGAAATATTAGAATATTGTTTTCCTAACACACAATGCGTAATATCATCTTACATAGCAGTATAATTTAATCTCTTCTCAATGATTAAGGCTCATGATGATAAACATGATTATTAGCTGTTCTAAAATATAGTAACATCTTCTTGCGTTTGTAGAAGAATAAGTGATACAGGGACCAGAGACTAGAATACGTGCTACAGAAACCAGAGAGAATAAGTGATGGAGAGACGGCTGTGTATTGTCAGTGGTCTGCTTTGATTTGTAGGCATTTCGATCTTCTCTTTTGCCTTTCTTAACACTGTGCTTCCTTCCCCACTTCTTATTTCTGGGAAATAGCACAACAAAGCTTTAGAATAAAAATAGTTAAGTAGGTCCTGCATGAGAGCATTTATGAGACTAAGTGAAATTTGCTTTGGGTGTGCAGCATCTCTTATTGGGTCTTGTTGAACTCTGGATACGTGAATTTGCTCCATGTCTCATTATAGGGGTTATTCTGACTTGCTGGAAGGATTCATTTGCACAGTTATAGCTGAAGGTTTCTACCAAGGTTTCATATTCTACTTTGGTTCTGAT
The DNA here is from genome assembly GCA_963573385.1 of Cacajao melanocephalus. Classification (NCBI taxonomy): domain Eukaryota; kingdom Metazoa; phylum Chordata; class Mammalia; order Primates; family Pitheciidae; genus Cacajao; species Cacajao melanocephalus. The sequence goes on along the minus strand of CAUYLG010034634.1, from coordinate 13,039 downwards.
TTTTAAAAAAAATTATGAGAATTGTTATGCTAGGTAGACAGGATTACATGATCATCTCCTGTTTCAAGAGAAATAAGATTTCCTTAAAATCACAGAAAAATGTAACTTGGAGCTTTTAGGCTAGATTGTACTGTGTTAGCTCACAGAAGAGAATTCATTTCAACAACCTAATAGCCTAGCACCACACACATTTTTTTTTCCGTCTTATAAAAGGGTTCCATGTGTGGCATTACACTGAGGTACAAAACTCTTCTGCATTAAAAGTTACAAATATCATGAGAAAGCTGTTCAGTGGAGGTCAAAGCCCAAGGTTCCATGTAGTTCACTTTTCTCAGTTTAATAGGTACCAGCATTTCGAATTCTCACTTCTGTGTACCTGCGTCCAGGTCAAACTAAATTGAAGTCTAAAAAGACCTTATTGCTACACTGTGGTTCACAGATTAACTAAACCCTGAATAGCACTTGCCGTTCTTTGTTCTTTTATAGGCTTTCCTTAAGAAAAAGCAATTGCAAGGTGGATACCATGTGTTTTCTTATGTGAAAGACTGAGCCATGTGAAGGTATAGGGTTTGTATGACTTTTCTAAAGCTTCTTGAGGAAGCAGCACCAGCTGAAATGAGACAGCAGGTTCCTAACTGCTCACTGGGTACTCTGTCAATCCAATGGTTACATTGCTACACTTTGTGCTTCTCTCCTCTGCCTATAGTAGCTGGGGATGAACAGAGCTGATTGCCTGCTGTACAGTATATAAGAAGTACATGTTGCATTAGCATCTGGGTGGTTTGCAGAAGGAAATGCATACCTTTCATGAGAAATCAATTGTGAGCTAAGGAAAAAGACATTTGTTCATTCGACTTTCAGCATTAAAATTCTCAGTCTAGTCACATTAATGCTTCATCTTATTTCTATTAGTTTTTTTTTTTCCCCAGTGCTAGTTCAGACTGGCATGGGATGAATTGGGCAAACATTGGAATTTAGATTACTCTGTGGGAAGTGGAGAAAACATTTTGTTTATTTTGTAGTAAAGTAAGCATAATTTTAAAAAAGCTGCTGTAGGCTTTTTCCCCCCACTTTTAATGCCAGTAGAGGTAAAGCAAATTTATGAATTCTTCCTTAGGTTTTATACCAGGAAAATGTTTGCTCAAAAAACTGGTTATATTTGTTGGAGCTGACCGCTATCTCACCAGAGGTTCTAATGTTTGACAAATAGCTTGATTTTATGATTGTACCCAGAGCTCCTCATCATTACAAAGAAAGTGTATTTTGCCTTTTTTTTTTTTCCTGCTGTCAACAGGATAAACCTCCTCAGCTGCAGCTCGTGGTTTGGAAAAGATTACTTTTTTGAAAACCTTTGAATCTTTTCCTAGAGATCAACAGCAATTATGCAACTCCCTGTTAACTGAGTTAAATTTCAAAGCACAAACACAAAATATAAATCCCCCAATTCCAATAGCTAAACAGCTGTGCTAGAAGGCATGTGAATGCATTTATTCCCTCCTGTTTAATTCCTTAGTCATACGTTAGATCCATGGCAAATCAGCTGGACATTCAGAATGCCATAGGCTTCTGGAAGGATGACCCTCCAGGCGATTGCAGGAGTTAGAGGTGCAGATAATCTTACCTCAGGTCCATGTCTCCATCAACCCAATAGGCCAAGATATTGGAGGCAGTTCCTCCAGGGCAGCATCCCATAATGAGCACCACCACGGCCTGGATGGGGAGGATGTCAAAGGCCACCGACAGGATGAATCCCATGAGGGGCATGATTCCAAACTGACAGAGGAAGCCAACACAGATGCCCCACGGCCGCTTTACGTGACCTAGAAATTTCTTGATTTCGACGTTGCATCCCATGGAGAACATCACCAGGGCCAACAGGGTGGTCAGCACCGTACTTAGGACCACACTTAGAATGTTATTGAAATTGCTCTCAGGTACCACACAGGATGTGCCGGAGCAAACTGTTGCATTGTCCACACAGATGTTCCGGTAACTCATTGCTGGGACTGCTGCTCAACACGCTGAGTCCACAGAAGCGCTGGTCCCTGGGCCCTGGCTCTGCTGCCACTTGAGATAAGCAGTGTTTACTTCCACCCCATCAAACTTTTAAAGCCCTCCTAAAAATATGTCACTTGGTGTCTCTTTTGAAAGCCACCTTAGGGAAGTAATAAAAAACAATAAATGCTAGTATGTCAGTTTCGAGAGGTAACATTACAACACAGAGCACATTGTGGATCATAAACATCCAGCAAAATTATTGGTCAAGACAGAGAGTTAAGATTAATCATTTATTGGCATGATAATGAACCATGCCATATAAAAAGAGCCGTGTTAATGTTTAATGCCATGAAGGTTTGTTGCATAATTTCAGTTAAGTGACACTTAAAATCAACTCGGCATAGTACAGAATTTTGTAGGGATTGAGCCATAGGAAAGCATACTGTTCTCACATTTCCCTTTAAATAGAAGGGTTTAGAGTCCTGAATCTTTGAGTGCCCTGTACCAAATTATATTGCAAACAAGGTGTCAGACTCTGAACTGGGACCCAGATCTCCAATTTCCTCTCCCAATAGTTTTGCTACCGTATCAGTGTTTCCTGGAATTGCTCTGCAGTGTCCATAAAGTATAGGGAAGTTTGAGAAACTTCTGGGGCCTTGGTGCAAATCTGAGACAGTAACATTTGGAAGGACAATCTTTTCTAGTGGAAAGGATCTGACTTGTGCAGCCACCCTCAATTACTTACACATGCAATTATGTGTGCGTCGTCATAGTAACAGAGTGCTTTATAGATGGAGACAATACAATTATTTAGAGGGATGAACCTCAGAGGATTAGGTCAAAGTGACAGGATCTCTTTGTGCTTGGAGTCATAAATAGAGATTAGATTTTTTTTTTTTGGTAGAGGGATTCCAAGGGAGATTTTTGTAAATGTCAAATAGTTGACCTCATTATGGGCAGAACGCTGTCTTTTGGTGTATAGGGAAGATAAAGAAAGAGGTAGAGAAGATATTGTCCTGTTTTCAGGAGTTTATAACCCAGTTGAGTCAGGAGTTTATAAGCCAGTTGACACAGCAAAAGAAAAAAATTGAATATTTCGATTATGATTCACAAATTGTAGGACAAATTCTAATTTATTCATCAACTTAATAATCTTAAATTAAGTGGCATTAGCACCCCCATTTTACAGATGAGGACTTAAGGGTTGAGGAAATGGAATGCTTTAGATAACGCTAAAGGGAAATGAGAGATCAATTTGCTTTCCTATGGCTGGTATCTGGAAATACTGGATCCCAGCTTTCTGATTATGGGCAGAAAAGAGTTGGTTTGGCTTGCTGAGGATTGGAGTAATATCTTAGAATAGAACTTTTCAAAACTCAGTATGAATGGGATTCCCCCAGAGGCCTTATTAAAATGCAGATTCTGATTCTGGAAGTCTAGGATGAGTTTTCTTTCTAGCAAGCTTGTAGTTGATGGTGATGACATTGATCTGGGGTCACATTTTTAGTATCACGGCCTCAGAATATCATGGTGACAACAGTTGTACCAGTGTTGGTGACAATGGAACTTCTGGTCACAACTGAAAGCAGCTTTTGCAGAGAAACTCAATATGGAAAAATTAACCTTTTTTATAACTTGAGAAAATGTGAGCTGTGGCTAGCAGAATGGGCCACTGAGCAAAGAGCTAATAGAGGGAAATGTCCAAGCCGCTGGTGGCAGGTGGTGGTGGTGAGCGGGGCTAGGGATTGAGCTACTGGGAAAAACCTGAGCCTTTTCCTTCCAGGGAAACTGCAATTTATACTTGTTGATATGGCTCCTGGCCCAGGAGAGAATCTCCAAGTTATCATGTCTCACTGCCTGCCTTTTCTAGCACAAGTGGGCTGCCATTAGTTCTGACCTGGCTGCCTGCCAATTCCTGGGAGAGCCTTCTGCCTTTCCTACCTCCTTCCCCACCTCAACAGCTAAATGATAAACCAGGTAATTCCCAAAGAGGCCTCACCTCCCACTCCTAGATGTGTCATGACTTGGCCCTACCCTACTGGCCTCTCCAAGCATCTCCTGGGACTGACCTCTGGTCTACTTCTGTCGGGAGCTGGCCCTCCCCAGGGCAGATGAGCCAAGTGCACTCCCTGCTGCCACACCTGAGCATCTGCACCTGAACACCTGTGGCTGGCTCTTCCCCCACACCGCATCCCAGCCTGAAAACTGGTAAAGGTAGATGTCCATTCGGTGTTGATCCGTTTACAGTCTCTCTTCTCCGCATTCTCTTAACCTCAAACATTAGGTGAAAGGCAGAAAGCTAGCCCAGGATTGAACGGCAAATAGCCTCTTTGCCAGGTCTGATCTGCAAAGGAAAATTTGAGCCCTGCAGTGGGAAGGATTTGGATTCTGAAATAACTCTCAAAGTTGGAAGACTGCAGTGCCAGGCCCAATGCACAAGGCTCAAGACAAACCTATTCAGACACCCTCCTTTGAACTCAAATGGGGTTCCCAGGGCAGACCTCCAGTTTTGGGCGAGGGCTGCGGCTGGGTTGGCCAGGTGTCATCCATACTTAGGCTTTTTGCCCACACGGCTGGAAGCAGGGAAGAAAAGTGAAGAGAGCAGAAAGCAGGTTCAGAACAAAGCTCTTCTCAAATTTCGGATGACTTGCTAAGGAGATTTTAGGCTCCCAGGGGCAGAATGCTTTGCATATAGACAACTTGAAAATGAGCAGTCTGTTTGACTAGACAGAGTGCTACAGTTCTGCTTATAAAAAAGTGCCAATGCATTTTTAATTTTCACATTGTTTTTACATAAATTTGCACATTAGGCTCGAGAAGTTTTACATTCAAGTACTGAAATGATTCACAATTAATTAGTACACTTAACTTCAGCTATATTCAAATCCAGGCACTGAAAGTATCTAAATATATAAAAATCATTCTCTTTAATTGTAATACGGAATTGGGAACAGATGCACACCTGAGAGGGGTAGTCAGGAGGCTGGGGCTTGATTTTCATTGTCATCCTTCTCAGTCGTTTCTGCACCATTTCGTCACACTCTGTGCATGCAGGCCACCCCTCAAGAAACCAGGAGCCGATTCCTGCTTCTGGCCGCCTGGGTGCAGACATGAGAATTGTGGTTTAATTTGACGTCTGAGGCTTCCCTTTGGTTTCTGTATATCAATTGGAGGAGGCCAGGGTTTAATAGCTTTCTATCATGTTTGCCCTGAAGTTCACATGATAAAAGATGAGCTTTCTGTCTTCTGGTGTGTTTCATCAGAAATGGCTCTATTCAGATCAATGGCCCTCTCGGATTTGAGTGACTCTGTTAAGCGCTTTCCTGTGACTGAGGTTACCTCCCTGTCTCTCCTCTCTAGTTCCTTCCTACAGACTGATCTTTTATGGAACCTGGAAGTTCCACAATTAGAGCTCTTTGGAGTTACCACTGACCTTCTTTAAGGCAAAAGGTACTTTGGGGAGAATGGCCTGCGAATGACTGACTCTTTATTCTTGAGGCATTAGAGGAAAAAGGCAGCATAGTATTGAGGAAAGAAAGTAGGATAGAAGAACCTGGAGTCTACTGGATGGAGAATGCACTGGGCTTGGAATCAGAACTGGGTTCTAGATCTGCTTCTTTTGAAAATACTGTTCAGACGATTAAGATTTTTATGAACGAATGTGAATCCTTATGAAATGTCTGTAGGATGGTCCCACCACTTTGGAAAATGATTATAGTTAAATGTCCACATGCCCTCGGACCCAGTCATTCCAGCCCTTGAGAAGAAGTCATGAGAGAATAAGGCTGGGAGTAAAGATAGGAGGAGAATTTGCGGGATATACAGCTAGGAAGTGCATAGGTGGATGGATAGTTCACCTTTGAAGGACTGTGTTAAGGGAAAAAACTCTTCCTGAGTCCACGAGGGATGTTATTTCAAAGGCAGGAATATCCTAGCACCATGCCTCCATCCATGCCCGCATCCGGGAATGTGAAGTTCTGTGTCTAAGTCTCCCAAGCTCGGGATAGGCAGAAATTCCCGGTGAGCATCTTCAAAAAGCCCACCAAAAGCTCTGGGAGGAGGAGGCGCTGTTGTGGGCCAGGCAGCCAATCCAGGATCAGAGTCAAAGATCAATCACTCCAGAGGAAGTTTGAAAGAACTCCTCTCATTGGACAAGAACATGAATGAGGGAAGAACTCCAGGGTTAAAACTCCGCTGCTCCTTAGTGGATCCCCTTCCACGGCAGCGTGGGAGCTGTCTCTTCTTCTCTCTCTCTGCCTAATAAATCGCTCTCTGCAAACTCTCTGCCTAATAAATCGCTTTCTGCAAAACTCTTTGGGTCCACGATATTTATCGAAACGGTAAGCTCACCGCGCCTCCCAGGGCCCTTTCCTCCATTCTTGGGGTCAGAGAGGCCAAGGACCTGGGCACATCGGGGAAAACATCGCAATGGTGAGGGAGCTGAGTAGCCCCTATCCTGATCGGGAAACTGGGAGCGTCTTCCGGGCGCCCCTGCTGTTGCTCCCATCCCGACTACACCTTCATCATTTTAGCAAGGGTTGGCTCTGTTAATCATCCTATGTCTTACTCATTTTGTTGTTGTTGTCAGTTAAACATTTTCTAAATATCTGAAAACATTAAGCTCTCTGAACCTATAATTAAATACTTTTTGGTTAATCATTCCTAGGTAAACCTTCAAGCAAATCCTCTTCATATACTGCAACTTTTGCATGTTTTCTGGTTCACTAGTAACAGGTAATCTTAAAGTAGAAAATTAATCAATGTATTTTGCCAATAGCTCCTGTTGTCTCTTGCAAGCATGACAAACATTTTGTTACTCACATTTTTGTCTTTGCTTTTAGAATGTGGATGAATAGCAAATTCCAGTAAATCCATGACCTTGCGGTGGCTGATTGTATTATTGCTCTCAGTTAATTGCTTCCTACTCCTCTGTAATGAGATTCTGCAGCCACACCTGTTGAAATTGACTTGCAGTGATTCTCTGTTGAAGAAATAGCCAATTTATATATTTTTTGTCTTTTTTCGCGGGGTGGGGGACTGAATCTCGCTCTGTCGCTCAGACCCGAGTGCAGTGGTGTGATCACAGCTCACTGTAGCCTCCACTGCCCAGGCTCAAGCAATTCTCCCACCTCACTCTCTCTACTAGCCGGGACCACAGGCTTGCACTACCATGCCTAACTTTTTAATTTTTTGTAAAGATGAGCGGGGGTGGGATGGGGTTGTAGGGTGTGCTGGAGAGAGTCTCACTATGTCGCCAGAGTGGTCTCAAACTCCTGGGCTCAAGCCATCCTCCCATCTTGGCTTCCTAAAGTTCCCGGATTACAGGCACCGCCCACCACACCTGCCCAGAATAGCCAATTATTAAGCATTAGTGTTAAGCCATGGGATTGCTTTGGCCAAGTAAGTAAGAGCGGTAGTAATGGGTATGCTACTTCCAAGGAGAAACTCCTAAAATCATTGAGTGTTTGCACCACATTTTTCCCACTCTTTCGCCTTTTCACGGGAATGGCAAATCCCAGTTAAAAGCTGTTCCCTCATCTGTTTCTAGAATGAGAAGACACATGGAGCAGAGCCACAGAAGCCACAGAAACATGAGGTTGTGCTGTAGACAACAGGGAGTGTGGGGGCTTTTGTCATATAGTATAAAATAGTAAAAACTGACTGTTACTTATCAGCTGTGATTTTCAAGCTAATCAGATCAACATTTTCTGTTAGTTTGTAGGAATTACCCACTATAGGTTAATAGTGTCCCCACAAAATTCATGAATGGGAAGCCCTAAGCCCTACTACCTCAGAATGTAATAATATTTGGAGATAAGTTCTTTCAAGAAGTGGTTAAGTTATAATATGGCCATTAGGGTGGTGTCCTCAGAAAAAGAGGGCATTTGGACACATTGAGAGACACAGGGAATGCCTGCCAATCTATCTCTGGTGATGCTTTCCATCTTAAAGTAAATTTTATTGGTTTTTAAAAATATGACGTACTAGTCTGTTCTCATGCTGCTAATAAAGACATATCTGAGACTGGATAATTTATAAGGGACTCACAGTTCCACATGGCTGAGGTGGCCTCACAATCATGGAGGAGAAGCAAGAGACATCTTACATGGTGGCAGGCAAGGGAGCATGTACTGAGGCGCTCCCATTTATAAAACCATCAGATCTGTGATACTTATTCTCACGAGAAGAGTATGGGGGAAACTGCCCAAATGATTATCGATGATCTCCATCTGACCCCACCCTTGACACATGGTGATTATTATAATTCGAGGTGAGATTTGGGTGGAGACACAGAGCCAAACCATGTCTATGATTACAGCAGATTTCTCCTTGTAGTGCTTGTGTGGCATATCTTTTTGTATCCTTTTATTTGTAATCTTTCTTTTTCTTTAAATTTAAGACGTGTTTTTTTAATAGCAATGTAGAGTTGATTTATTCTGAAAATTCCTTTCACTTATGTTTAATATAATTTATCATATATCTGGGTTTAAATCTTTAGTTTTATCAAATACTTCCTATTTGAATACATATTTGATATTCCCTTTTTCTTTCTTGCTTTGGTTTTTTTTCTTTCTTTTTATTTTTTTTAAAAAAATACATATTTTACTGTACTTTCGGTTCTGGAGTACATGTGCAGAACATGCAGGATTGTTGCATAGGTACATACATGGCAATGTGGTTTGCTGCCTCCATCCCTGTCACCTATATCTGGCATTTCTCCCCATGTTATCCCTCCCCAACTCCCTACCCCATGCTATCCCTCCCCTAGTTCCCCCCAACAGACCCCAGTTTGTGATGCTCCCCTCCCTGTGTCCATGTGTTCTCATTGTTCAACACCCGCCTATGAATGAGAACATGTGGTGTTTGATTTTCTGTTCTTGTGTCAGTTTGGTGAGAATGATGGTTTCCAGATTCACCTATGTCCCTACAAAGGACACGAATTCATCATTTTTTATGGCTGCATAGTATTCCATAGTGTATATGTGCCACATTTTCCTTGTCTAGTCTGTCATCTATGGGCATTTGGGTTGGTCCTAAGTCTTCCCTATTGTAAACAGTGCCGCAATGAACATACATGTGCACGTGTCTTTATGATAGAATGATTTATAATCCTTTGGATATGTATACCCAGTAATGGGATTGCTGGGTCAAATGGAATTTCTATTTCTAGATCCTTGAGGAATCACAACACTGTCTTCCACAATGGTTGAACTAATTTACACTCCCACCAACAGTGTAAAGGTGTTCCTATTTCTCCACATCCTCCCCAGCATCTGTTGTCTCCAGATTTTTTAATGATCATCATTCTGACTGGCGTGAGATAGTATCTCAATGTGGTTTTGATTTGCATTTCTCTAATGACCAGTGATGATGAGCATTTTTTCATACGTTTGCTGGCCTCATATATGTCTTCTTTGGAAAAGTGTCCATTCATGTCCTTCACCTACTTTTGAATGGGTTTGCTTGTTTTTTTTTTTTTTTTTTTTTTTTTGTAAATATGTTTTATTTATTTGTATATTCTGGATATTAGCCCTTTGTCAGATTGGTAGATTGCGAAATTTTTTTTTCTCATTCTGTTGGTTGCCGATTCACTTTGATGATTGTTTCTTTTGCTGTGCAGAAGCTCTGGAATTTAGTTAGATCCTGTTTGTCTATTTTGGCTTTTGTTGCCAATGCTTTTGGTGTTTTAGTCATGATTGTCCTTGCCTATGCCTATGCCCTGATTGGTTTTGCCTAGGTTTTCTTCTAGGGTATTTATGGCGTTAGGTCTTTTGTTTAAGTCTTTAATCTATCTGGAGTTAATTTTAGTGTAAGGTGTCAGAAAGGGGTCCAGTTTCTGCTTTTGGCACATGGCTAGCCAGGTTTCCCAACACCATTTATTAAACAGGGAATCCTTTCTCCATTGCTTGTTTTTGTCAGGTGTGTCAAAGATCAGATGGTTGTAGATGTATGGTGTTGCCTCCGAGGCCTCTGTTTTGTTCCATTGGTCTATAGCTCTGTTTTGGTACCACTACCATGCTGTTTTGATTACTGTAGCTTTGTAGCATAGTTTGAAGTCAGGTAGTGAGATGCCTCCAGCTTTGTTCTTTTTGCTTAAAATTGACTTGGCTATGCAGGCTCTCTTTTGGTTCCATATGAAGTTTAAGGTGTTTTTTTCTAGTTCTGTGAAGAGGGTCATAGGTAGCTTGATAGGGATAGCATTGAACCTATAAATTACTTTGGGCAGTATGGCCATTTTCACAATATTGATTCTTCCTAACCATGAGTATGGAATGTTTTTCCATCTGTTTGTTTCCTCTCTTATTTCCTTGAGCAGTGGTTTGTAGTTCTCCTTGAAGAGATCCTTTACATCCTTTGTCAGTTGTATTCCTAGGTATTTTATTCTCTTTGTAGCAATTGTGAATGGCAGTTTGTCCTGGATTTGGCTCTCTTTAAGCCTGTTATTGGTGTATAGGAATGCTTGTGATTTCTGCACATTGATTTTGTATCATGAGACTTTGCTGAAGTTGCTTATCAGTTTCAGGACATTTTGGGCTGAGATTATGGGGTCTTCTAAATATACAGTCATGTCGTCTGCAAATAGAGACAATTTGACTTCTTCCTTCCCTAATTAAATACACTTTATTTCTTTTTCTTGCCTGATTGCTCTGGCTAGAACTGCCAATACTGTATTGAATAGGAGTGGTGAGTGAGGGCATCCTTGTCTAGTGCCAGATTTCAAAAGGAATGCTTCCAGTTTTTGCCCATTCAGTATGATATTGGCTGTAGGCTTGTCATAAATATTTTTTATTATTTTGAGATACGTTCCATTGATACTTAGTTTATTGAGAGATTTTAGCATAAAGGGCTGTTGAATTTGGTTGAAGGCCTTCTCTGTATCTATTGAGATAATTATGTGGTTTTTGTCTTCGATTCTGTTTATGTGGTGGATTACATTTATAGACTTGTATATGTTGAACGATCCTTGCATCCCTAGGATGAAACCTACTTGATTGTGATGGATAAGCTTTTTGATGTGCTGTTGCAATCAGTTTGCCAGTATTTTATTGAAGATTTTTGAATCTATGTTCATCATGGATATTGGCCTGAAGTTTACTTTTTTTTGTTGAGTCTCTGCTGAGTTTTGGTATCAGGATAATTTTGGTCTCTTAAAATGATTTGGGAAGGATTTCCTCTTTTTGTATTGTTTGGGATAGTTTCAGAAGGAGTGATACCAGCTCCTCTTTGCATGTCTGGTAGAATTCGGCTGTGAACCCATCTGGACCTGGGCTTTTATTGGTTGGTAGGCTATTAATTACTGCCTCAACTTCAGCCCTTGTTATTGGTCTCTTCAGGGTTTTGACTTCCTGGTTTAGGCTTGGAAGGCTGAAAGTGTCCAGGAATTTATCCACTTCTTCCAGGTTTACCGGTTTATTTGCATAGAGTTGTTTGTAGTAATCTCTGATGGTACTTTGTATTTCTGTGGAATCAGTGGTGATATCCCATTTACTGTTTTTTATTGCATCTATTTGATTCTTTTCTCTTTTCTTTTTTATTAATGTGGCTAGTGGTCTATTTTGTTGATCTTTTCAAAAAAACAGCTCCTGGATTTATTGATTTTTTGAAGGGTTTTTTGTGTCTCTATCTCCTTCAGTTCTGCTCGGATCTTAGTTATTTCTTGTCTTCTGCTAGCTTTTGAGTGTTTTGGATCTTGTTCCTCTAGCTCTTTCAATTTTGATGATAGGGTGTCAATTTTAGATCTTTCCTTGCTTCTCATGTGGGAATTTATTGCTATAAATTTTCCTCTGGACACTGCTTTAAATGTGTCCCAGAGATTCTGGTACGTTGTGTCTTTGTTCTTGTTCGTTTTGTAGAACATCTTTACTTCTGCCCCCATTTCATTGTTTATCCAGTCAACATTCAAGATCCAGTTGTTCAGTTTCCATGACGTTGTGTGATTCTGAGGTAGTTTCTTAATCCTGCATTCTAATTTGATTGCACTGTGGTCTGAGATACTGTTTGTTATGATTTCCGCCCTTTCGCATTTGCTGAAGAGTGATTTACTTCCAATTATGTGGTCAGTGTTAGAGTAGGTGTGATATGGTGCTCAGAAGAATGTATGTTCTGTGGATTTGGGGTGGAGAGTTCTGTAAATGTCTATTAGGTTTGCTTGGTCCCGGTCTGAGTTCAAGTCCTGGATATCCTTGTTAATTTTCTATCTCATTGATCTGTCTAATATTGACAGTAGAGTGTTAAAGTCTCCCACTATTATTGTGTGGGAGTCTAAGTCTCTTTGTAGGTCATTAAGAACTTGCTTTATGTATCTGGGTTCTCCTCTATTTGGTGTGTATATATTTAGGATCGTTAGCTCTTCTTGTTGCATTGATCCTTTTACCATTATGTAATGCCCTTCTTTGTCTCTTTTGATCTTTGTTGGTTTAACGTCTATTTTATCAGAGACTAGGATTGCAACTCCTGCCTTTTTTTTTTTTTTTCTCTCCATTTGCTTAGTGAATCTTCCTCCATCCTTTTATTTTGAGCCTATGTGTATCCTTGCATGTGAGATGGGTTTCCTGGATACAGCATAACGATGGGTTTTGGCTTTTTATCCAATTTACCAGTCTGTGTCTTTTGATTGGTACATTTAGCCCATTTACATTTAGGGTTAATATTGTTATATGTCAATTTGATCCTGCCATTTTGATGCTAGCTGGCTGTTTTGCCCGTTAGTTGATGCTGTTACTTCATTGTGTCGATGCTCTTTACTGTTTGGTATGTTTTTGGAGTGGCTGGCACTGGTTGTTCCTTTCCATGTTTAGTGCTTTTTTCAGGAGCTCTTGTAAGGCAGGCCTGGTGGTGATGAAATCTCTGAGAAATTTTTTGTTCTTAAAGCATTTTATTTCTCCTTTGCTTATGAAGCTTAGTTTGGCTGGATATGAAATTCTAGGTTGAAAGTTCTTTTCTTTAAGGATGTTGAATAATGGCCCCCACTCTCTTCTGGCATGTCGGGTTTCTGCCAGGAGATCCACTGTGAGTCTGATAGGCTTCCCTTTGTGGGTAA
>CAUYLG010034629.1:0-30856 GCA_963573385.1 Cacajao melanocephalus | reverse complement strand
AGCCCCCGTTCTGTGCCAGACACCCTGCCACACATAGACACACATACACAAAAATCACATTTTCTGCCAAGACTTGATATAAATCAGTTTTGACCTATAACAAGAGCATTAGTACTTCATTATGAATAAGAATAATATAATGGGCGGTTGAATTTTGTCAAAGGCCTTCTCTGCATCTATTGAGATAATCATGTGGTTTTTGTCTTTGGTTCTGCTTGTGTGGTGAATTACGTTTATAAACTTCCGAATGTTGAACCAGCTTTGCATCCCCGGGATGAAGCCTGCTTGATGATGATGGATAAGCTTTTTGATGTGCTGCTGCAATTGGTTTGCCAGTATTTTATTGAAGGTTTTTGCATCTATGTTCATCATGGATATTGGTCTGAAGTTTTCTTTTCTTGTTGAAGTCTCTGCTGGGTTTTGGTTTCAGGATGATGATGGTCTCATAAAATGATTTGGGAAGGATTCCCTCTTTTTGGATTGTTTGGAATAGTTTCAGAAGGAGTGGTACCAGTTCTCACTTATAGGCGGGTGTTGAACAATGAGAACACATGGACACAGGGAGGGGAGCATCACACACTGAAGTCTGTGGGGAGGAACTAGGGGAGGAACAGCGGGGAGTGGGGAGTTGGGGAAGGATAACATGGGGAGAAATGCCAGATATAGGTGATAGGGAGGAAGGCAGCAAACCACATTGCCATCTATGCACCTATGCAACAATCCTGCATGTTCTTTACATGTACCCCAAAACCTAAAACGCACTAAAATATATTTAAAAAAAAAAAGAAAGAAAGTTTAAAAATATTATTGGCATCTGCTTCTCTGGATAAATGTTCTCTTAAATATTTTCAAGACTAATTCATTGTAAGAAAAGATAATTTTATTCAAATATGCAGCTCATGGTATGAATAAGCAAGTACTTATTCCCCAATAGAATTGCTAAGTCTATCAAATAATGTTTGTTTTTCTTTTAAATATCAAACCTACTAGATTATCAATTTGGAATTTTAATATATACACATATTTGCAGGCGTGTAGGCAGGTATGTTTGTGTATATGTGTGTAATCACAGATGTTTCCAAATATGTCTTTTAATAATTAAGAAATAAATTGATCCTTGAGTTGTTATTTAACATCCTATGTTCATGCTGCATCATAACAGAAATACATAAATGCATAAAGATATAACTTCATATTTTAAGTTGTGTCCTTTATTTCTAAGCTAAGATTTTAATCTACATATATAATCATAAAGATGAGAATTTAAAAGAATTATTTTTAAATGGCTAAGGCTCAGTACCACTATGAAATATGGGAAAACTGAAAATTATAACAAAAGGAATGTTTTTCATTATCAAAAGGAAAAGCAAAGCTGTATTGCCTACTTAACAGTATTTTCCCAAAATTTTAAAATAAATTTCCTTTGGAGAAATATTTATATCATCTACCATTACCAGTGTACTACTATAGAAATAAAAAGCCAAATGAGACCTTCTTACAAATATGAATATTCTTCAGTAATCACAGTGCTGAAGAATATTAACAGTATTCAGTGCTATTAACATTTTATTCTGTACTTTTCATTTATAAAATAATAAATTGTGAAATAACTTATTTTCATTCAGCATTTTATAGCATGTACATTCATCATCCTAAGTTATACTGTAGGTAACAAAACATAATAGTTTGCTATGCTATGCCATTTCTACATGGCATTGCTAACCTAATATAGATTAAATCTTATGATCTTAGAAAATCAAATGTGAATGGGCTTGAAACTATATCAGCTTTTATTGAACGCAGAGTATATACCTAACATACTTTGTGCTCTTCATTATTAACTAACCTTCTTCCAAAAACTTTTAATCTTCCTAAGGCATACTCATTCCTGCGTATCCATTTCATAAACATGGTACCATCTTTCCAATAAGAATTATAAACACAAAGCAACAATACCATATTTTAAGATTGTTGACATCTGAATGCATACTTAGTAGTACAGGGTTACAAGTTATATTTACATTTGGAGTAAACTGGTAATAGCATATTCATTTTAAAATATGAAAGTACATGAGTCTAAATAGGCAAAGTATACCAATTATATTCCACCTAATTCTCACATGTCACTATAAATTTTAGTCATAATTTGTTTTCTGTCTAGTAAAACAAAAGATTATACATTCTGGATAAAAAGAGTTAAAATACTGTTCTGTTACTATCCAGGAACCACTGTTGAAATTCAGTCTTAATTTAAGGATGTCACATTGTAAATAAATAATTAGTTGATATATCTTTTTCACATTAAATCATTAACCCATAATTAGGTATTACTTAGAATTTCTAATATGTATTGAAATAGGCAATTTATAGTGAAATTAATATTTTAAAAATTCCTTTTATTTACATCAACTAAACAGTTGAATAAAATGAAATAACATCAGAATATCAGAAGCAAATAGCATCAAAAGCAGACTGAACAATTCCTGTGGAAGCTATTATTTACCCTTAAGTTCACATGTGTAACATTATGTTCTTTAAATATCTTATTTGACTGATTATGTAAATAGAATACATTTAATCTAAGGCTTGTTGATTTAAGCCTAAAGTGCAAACTATACTTTCATAAACAAATTACCTAATTTATAGCTTAGTGTCTCGGTTATTTCAAGTTTAGACTATTTCCTACTACTAAGAGCTAACATTCTTTCTACTTTGGCTCTTCTCAAATTAAAGAAACTCAGGGGATAAGCTGATAAAGAATGGAAGTAATTAAGTTTTTCAAATAAAGTTCAATATAAAAATATCAAGGCTAAAAACACCAGAAACCACAAGTACAGTGAGAAATGCAATCCTGACCTATCTTTAATCTTTTGAATTTAAACCTAAGCTACTCAAGAATTGTCAACTAATTATTCCATTTATTGATGACACTTTCCTCTAGGGAAGTTACATTAAAAGTTTTACCCTGAAGCAAGTCACGGCTTCTCCGATCCTTGAAAGTGTCCAGGGCATTGATTATAACTGCACGAGGTGTTACCTTCTACCCAGAAAATCTCACTCTGCACAATGTTACACACTCTCTCACTCCCAAAACAGCTCTGATTCAGCAATTCAGATTGCTTCAGCTGATTAAAGGAAAGACCACAGAAAAGAGATCGACACTTAAAGCAAAATAAAAAGGAGAAAAAAAATCCAGATCATGGATATAGTAACACAAAGCTCAAGAGAAAAGCAGATTTGAAAAAGACATCAGAATGACTCAAAAAAGAACAACATGACAGAAATTAAACAAGATTTTTATGTTCGCCTTCTATGCATTTGAACTCATTTCAACCTCCATTGAAATTCTGATCATACACAAACCCCAAGGCTTTTGACATACTTTTAAAAACCTATACCCTTTCTTTCTCTTTCTAAGTCTCCAGAGTCATTTCTTAGATAGCCAAGAAAAAACAGAATTCAAATATGTATGTCATTGAGAAATATAAAGAGCAAATCATAATTTTAACCAATATTTTTCATGTAAAAATAATATCTAATTGTTTTAAAATTCTGTGTTTTTCCTCTTTTTAGTGAAAAGTCTTAGGTTGGCTGTGAAAATTATTTGAAACCAGGTATAGACACAGGTAAAGGGATAGATAGATATCAGGCATAAGAGACTTTGTAATATTTTCTTAGGATGATGTCAGAATATCAAAGTGCTCTATATTATCACAGATTACTCTTCACTTGACCACAGAAAGAACTTAAGCATATCCTTTATTAGTTAATTAGTTCAGTACTAGAGACAATCTAGATGCAAACAGCTATTACAGAATGGCTTATCATATGTATCTCAGAAACAGTGACCAAAATTCTAGACGGTAATTGGATTTTCAAAACTGAGCCTGGTTTCTCCCCCTACCCCATTCAGTCATGACAGGGCCAGAAGGTAATGATATGTCTGCCATGATGCAACAAGCAGATCTGTCTTCTGTCAAGAGTTGAAATCATAAAGGAATAAGCTGTCCTTAACAACCTCTCTCCAAACACTAGAGCTGTCATCTCATTGTTTTCTTTGCTGGCATGGGGCTGGTGTGGCTTCATATACCTTGTCAGTTCAGTAATGTGCTAAGCTTTTAACCTTTCCTGGAATTTTTGGCTTGAACAATCTTTTATAAAGTCTCTAATGTAAAAACATATTTTATTTAACTAATTTATATTTAATCTCAAAGTTTACTATTAAAGTTTAGATTTAGTGATCTTGGTTTCAACTTATCATTTAGAAGTCTTACATTTCAAATGAGAAAAAAAATTATGTTTACTAAAAAACTTTTTTTTGAAATGTAAATTTCGTGACCTAAATTCAACCACTCTTTAAGGGAAAAAAAAAAACAATAATCATTCAAAGGAGTTGCTTGCAGTTTTTTATTCGAACACTTATTAAATGCTAAGTTCACTTAGAAATAGTTAAGTCAATAACTACAAGATCCCAATAATCATATTTCATGACTAAAATATTTTAATTATAAAAGTAATATCTTTTTAAATATAAAGGTAAAACCTACTCAAAGAAAAAAATAAAACAAAAATAAAGAAAAAAATTGAAAATAAAATCTAAAAGAAGAAACTTTGTGGTTTCTCACACAAACTTATAAGGACATTAATGTGTATCCGTGTATGTATGTAGATGTAGATATATACATGTATAAGTGTACTTTTTAAACAAATTAGCTCATGTGTTTTTACCTGATAACTCTTAGACATCATTCTAGATTTATGAACACACATATATACACATACAACTTGTTCTTTTTAATAGCTACATAGTCTTCCATGATATGATATGCCATCATTAAACCAAATAGATGTTTAGGTGGTTAGAATTTTTTGTGTTATAACAAAGTACTGCTGTGAGCATCCCTATGTATACTTTGCGCACTGCTCTGGTGTAAGTTCCTATAGATGAAATTTAAGGTCAAAGATTAGTACACATATTAAAATTTGGAAAATATTACTAACCTGCCATCTAAAATGATTACTCCAATTTACATTTTTACTAATATTTGAACATGATCGTATCAATTTATTACCAAGAAATTTATAATCTGCCAATCTGATATGTTGAAAAATGGTACCTTGTTTTTAATAAGTATTTAATTTTCACAAATACTTTTAATGACTATCAAAAAAAGCATCAAAGTCTGTAAGTTATTTGAACAAAAGTATATTTAAAAGTGCCATGCAATTTTCACATTTTTTTCTCTGAGACCTTAAAAAAGAATCTTGTCCCATACGCTATACTCTGTTTAGACTACATAAATATAATTTCTCATAAGCAGCTAGCTGGCATTACTCTTCTTAAAAATAACCGTGCCCTATATTAATATAGTACTTTTATTTTATTATCATCTACTAGTCATAGGTAGCTATTACAACCCTGTTAAAATCTTCCTGTCACCAAGTTTATCAAATACTTATGCTGAAATAGAAAGATCTTGCAGTGTTTAGTTTGAAGACTGGGAGTTGAGGGCTGTAGGTAAGAAGCTGATAATTAAAAATTTATTACTGAAATTACTGAAAAATGTCATACCATATTCTAGATAACCATCTATAATGGCTCCACGTACAACTGTGAAAAAAAATCTTAATCCTATGTTCAATCAGTTTTCAAATGTATTCATCAAAAAAGGGGGCAAAATTCAAAATGAAATAAAAAATAAAAATCAAAAAGTCAATGGCCAGAATAGAAAAGTTAAGCCATAGCTTATGAAAAGAGACATGATTTACAAACTAAAAAACTCTAACTCAACTTTCAAAGCATTCAATTCACATCACAGTCAAGTAACACTTTATATGGTCTTTAGTTTCATTATAATTTTAATTATTTCTAGCAGAATATCCTAAAACTTTCTAGTGTGATGGACATTGCTACATAAGGAGGCCATCTTTGAGGTTTACAAAGTATTTGATTATATATAAATTTACTTTAGCATTATTTCTTTTAAAAAGATACAATTTGTAGTGAACTACCTACCTGTCACAGGAAGGGCCAGGTAAAAAAAAATTTTAATTACAATGCTACACTGAATTCTTTTGATTATTTCTATTCCCGCCACAAATGTCACTAAAAACTCATTGAAGAAAAAGAAAAGCCACACATGGTGGCTCACACCTGTCGTCCCAGCACTTTGGAAGGCCGAGCTGGGAGGATCACTTGAGCTCAGAAGTTTGAGACCAGCCTGGCCAAAAGAGTAGGACCCCATCTCACCAAAAATTAAAAAAAAAAGTGTGCCTGTACTCCCAACTACTCAGCAGGCTGAGGTGGGAGGATCATTTGAGCCTGGGAGGTCAAGACTGCAGTGAGCCATGATCATGTCATTGTACTCCAGCCTGGGTGACAGAGTGACACTCTGCCTCAAGAAAAGAAGAAAGAGAGAAAGGGAGGAGAGAACAGGAGAGGGGAGGGGAAGAAGAAAAAAAGGTAAAGTATGGGAAGAACAGAAGAATGAAAGAAAGAGATGAAAAAGAAAAAAGAGGGGTAGTATTCATCCATCAGGACAAAACAAATGATAGAATGAAGGATACGGATGTCACCTCTGTATGTATTTGTAGAAGACTAAGTTGATGAGGAGTAGGTACTGGCTTGGCATTACAGCACAAATTCAAACTTAAGTGCCTTCAGAGGGAGAAAATGACTAAAAGTAAGCCAACTCACCCATAGAAGTCCAGAAATACTCAGATATTGGGGCACCAGTTATTTTGGAAAACCTTGGAATGCAGGAGTAGGACATTACACTAAAAAGAGGGGCTTCAGTTGTAAGTTCAAGTAAGGTACATTTACCCAACTCTCCAAAAAACAAAGACACCAGAAAACCAAAAACCAGGTCATTATCTGACATTGTGTGGCCAACACTGTAAGAGACAAGAGATTTTTCCTTTGCAGAAATGTAAAGTATAGGCCAGGCACAGTGGCTCACACTTGTAATCCCAGCACTTTGGGAGGCTGAGGTGGGAGGATCACCTGAGATCCGGAGTTTGAAACCAGCCTGGCCAACATGGTGAAATCCTGTCTCTATTAACCACACAAAAATTAGCCGGGCGTGGTGGAAAGCACCTGTAATCCCAGCTACTGAGGAGGTTGAGGCAGGGAGAATTGCTTGAACCCGGGAGACGGAGGTTGCAGTGAGCTGAGACTGCACCACTGCACTCCAGTCTGGGACACAGAGCGAAATTCTATCTCAAAAAAAAAGAAAAAAAGAAATGTAATCTACAGAAGGACTAGACTACGGGACATTCAACAGTAGGACAAGAGAGACACAAAGCTCAAATCAGGTGTACTAATCAGAAATCTGCATAATGATTTTTAAAAAGAGCTCCATTTCAAAATATGATTGAAGAACTTTAAAAATTCTATAGAATGGCTAAAAGAAAAAGCAGCCAATCTCCCAGAAATGACCAGAAATACAGAATAAAAATAAGAATGGTTAAGACAAAGACTCATTCCAGTAACTCAAAACTACATAAGAACTTAATAAACAGAGAAGTATAAAATTATCAAGAAACAATACAAAAACAGTTTATCAGAACTAAAAATCATGAGTGAACAATATAACTGTAAAGAAATCACCACATGGTAAACAATGAAACAAAAACCCAAACACTAGTTTTTAATTTTTTCTATATTATTATTCAGATCTCCATTAGTCTCTTAATAATTTTTAACATGATTAAATTTATCAGTTAATTGCATAGTTTCATGTTCTTCCTCTGGAGAACTCTCTTTTGGAACCTTCGGACTCTGTTCCAATATTGACTGGTCACCTTAAAGAGAGAAAACTAGTTTCTCTCTTGTCTTTGAGCTCCTGTTTCCTGTATCTAATAATCTGTGCTTTCTTTATATATGCCCTCATTTTGTTGGAGCCATCAAATAGAAGATAAATTTTTGAACCCTTGGATTTCCGAAAAATGCCTGCAGTCTACTTGTTCACTTTATCTTAAAAATTCAAAAGACACGGAATTTCAAGTGGAAAATAATTTTCATTGAAATTTGAAGGATTTGTTTCATTATCTTCTAGTTTCCAATATTTTAATTTGAAAGTCTGAAACCATTTTGGCCGTGAAACCTTTTGTTCCACTCTATGTAAGATTTTCCTTCTCCCTGGTGTTAAGAAGTGAATCATACTGCTTTTAAGAAATTTCCTGTGCCTTGGTGTTTGCGTATTTGTTTCACTGTTTAGCACGTGGTGATTTCTTTCCAGTTATATTGTTCACTCATGATTCTTAGTTCTGATAAACTGTTTTTGTATTGTCTTCATCCTTTTATTACAAAGGTGGCAACTTCCAGGGTCCTACCTATATCCAGGGCTCTTAGTTTTAGCTTCCACCTCTCAGTCCCAAAGACTGTGTGTGATACGGATCATATGTGGCCTTGGGTTCATATCTTACCAGCTATACCCTGAAGTTGCAACACCTTCCAGGGATTTACCACTGTGTTTTAAGTTATCTCTTACACTCAGGCATTTAGAAAATCCTTTTTTTTTAAATTTTTGTATGTACATAGGTGTATATATTTATGGGGTACATGAGACACTTTGATGCAGGCATACAATAAATAATAATTACATCAGTATAAATGGGGTGTCCATTACCTCAAGCATTCATCCTTTCTTTGTGTTACAAACAGTCCAATTACACTCTTTTAGTTATTTTTAAATGTACAATAAATCATTGCTAACTGCAATCACCCTACTGTGCTCCAAATATAAGATCTTATTCTATCTCACTATAGTTTTATACCCATTAATTATCCTTCCTCCCCTACACCCACTATCATTCCCAGCCTCTGGTAACTATCAATCCACTCTCTAACTCCCTGAGTTAAACTTTTAGTTTTTACCTGTTACTTGAGAATTTATTCTAAATAAATTTTCAATTTCATTTACTGAGAATAAATAAATTTGAATTTGTTCTCAAATAAGTGAGGACATGCGAAGTTTGTCTTTCTGTGCCTGGCTTATTTCATTTAACATAATGACCTCCAGTTTCATCTATGTTGTTGCAAATGACAGGATCTCACTCTTTTCTATGACTGAATAGTACTCCATTGTGTATCTGTACCACATTTTCCTCACCGATTCATCTGTTGATGGGCACTTAGGTTGCTCCAATCTTGGCTATTTGTGAAGAGTGCTACAATAAACATGGGAGTGCAGATATCTCTTCGATAAACTGATTTCCATCCTTTTAGGCATATACCTAGCAGTGGGATTGCTAGATATCATATACAAATGTATTTTTTCATTTATTGAGGAGCCTTCAAACTGTTCTCCATAGTCGTACTAATTTACCTTTCCATGAACAGTGTACAAAGGTTTCCTTTTCTCCACATCCTCACCAGCATTTGTTATTGTCAAACTTTTAAATAAAAGCCATTTTAGGTGAGCAGATCACTTGAGGTCAGGAGTTCGAGACCAGCCTGGCCAACATGGTAAAACCTCGTCTCCACAAAAAATACAAAAATTAGCTGGGCGTGGTGGTGCACACCTGTAATCTCAACTACTCGAGAGGCTGAGGCACAAGAATTGCTTGAATGTGGGAGCTGAAGGTTGCAGTGAGCCGAGCTTGTGCCACAGTACTGCAGCATGAGTAACAGAGCGAGACTCGGTCTCAAAAATAAAATAAAATAAATAATAATAGTAAATAAATAAAATTAAAAGCCATTTTAACTGCGGTGAGATGAGAAGTCATTGTAGTTTTGACTTGCATTTCTCTGATGATCAGTGATGTTGGGCACCTTATCATATGCCTGTCTGACATTTGCATGTCTCCTTCTAAGAAAAGTCTATTTACATCTTTTACATGTTTTTAAATTGGATTATTAGATTTTTTTTCCCTATTGAGTTGTTTGAGCCCCTCATATACTCTAGCTATTGGTCCTTTGTCCAATGGATAGTTTGCAAATATTATTTACCATGCTGTGGGTTGTCTCCACTTGATTATTTCTTTTGTTGGGCAGAAAGCAGAAACTTCTTGACTTGAGATGATCCTGTTTGTCCACTTCTGCTTTGGTTGCCTGTGCTTATGGGTTATTAATCAAGAAATCTTTTCCCAGTCCAATGTCCTGGAGAGTTTCTCTAATATTTTCTTGTAGAAGTTTCACAGTTTGAGGTCTTAAATTTTTAAATTCATTTTGATTTGATTTTTGTATATGGTGAGAGATAGGGGTCTAGTTTCATTCTTCTGCATATGGATAGTCAGTTTGCCCAGAATAAAATTTACTGAAGAGACTTTCCTTTCTCCAATTTATGTTCTTGGCACCTTTGTCAAAAATAAGTTCACTGTAGATGTATGTATTTATTTCTGGATTCCCTACTGTGTTCCATTGGTTAATGTGTCTGTTTTTATGCCATCATCATGCTATTTTGGTTACTACAGCTCTGAAGTCAGGTAATGTGTTTCTCCAGTTTGGTTCTTTTTGCTCATAATAGTTTTGGCTACTCTGGGTGTTTTGTGGTTCCATATAAATTTTATGATTCTTTTTCTATTTCTGTGAAGAATGTCATTGGTATTTTGATAGGGATTGCATTGAATTTGTATATTGCTTTGGGTACTATGGACATTTTAACAATACTCTTCGTCCCAATCTATGAACATGCAATACCTTTCCAATATTTTGTGTCCTCTTCAATTTATTGCATCCATGTTTTATAGTTTACATAGCAGAGATCTTTCACTTCTTTGGTTACGTTAAACTCCTAGATATTTAATTTTACGTGTGGCTATTGTAAACAGGATTACTTCTGGATTTCTTTTTCTTTTTTTTTTCTGAGACAGAGTCTCACTCTGTCACCCAGCCTGGAGTGTAGTGATGAGACCTCCGCTCACTGCAACCTCCGCCTCCCGGGTTCAAGTGATTCTCCTGCCTCAGCCTCCTTAGTAGCTGGGATTACAGGCACCTGCCATCACACCCTACTTTTAGTATTTTTAGTAGAGACTAGGTTTCACCATGTTGGTCAGGCTGGTCTCAAACTCCTGATATTATGATCCACCCACCACGGCCTCCCAAAGTGTTGGAATTAACAGGCGTAAGCCACCACACCCGGCCTGGATTTCTTTTTCAGATTGTTCACTCTTGGCATATACAAATGCCAGTGATTTTTATATGTTGATTTTGTATCCAACAACTTTACTGAATGTTTATCAGTTCTAATTAATAGTTTTTTTTTGCTGATGTCTTCAGGTTTTCCCAAATATAAGATTGTATTTGCAATCACGGATAATCTTACTTGTCCTTTCAAATTTGGAAGCCCTTTCTTTCTTTCTCTTGTCTGACTTATTTAGCTAGGACTTCCAGTACTATGTGAATAACAGTCATGAAAGTGGGCATCTTATTGTGTTCCAGGTCTTAGAGGAAAGGCTTTCAGATATTTCCTATTCTGTAGGACACTAGCTATGGGTTTGTAATATATGGCATTTATACTTACACTGTATATATAAAGGTATATTCGATGGGCTATCATAAATGATGGGCTATCATAAATGATGGTTTTTACGATGGGCTATCATAAATGATGAACTCTATGAAATGCTTTTTGAGCATCAATTGAAATGACTATAAGGATTTTGAGTTCATTCTGCTGCTATGATGTATCATATTTGATTTGCATATGTTGAACTATTCTAGCATCCCTGGAATAAATCCCACTTGGCCATGATGATCGATCTTTTAAAAATGTTGTTAAATTTGGTTTGCTAGTTCTTTGTTGAGAATTTTACATCCTGTTCATCATGATTACTGGCTTTTAAAGGTTTTGTTTTGTTTTTACATGTCTTGGAAGTATTCCTTACTCCTCCATTTTTCAGAATAGCTAGGACAGGAATCAGTTCTTCTTAAAGTGTTTGATAAAATGCATCCATGAAGGCAACCAGGCCTTTCTTTGCTGACTCCTCACAGCTTCAAACTCATTATTTGTTATTGCTATGTTCAGATTTTCAATTTCCTCATGGTTCAATCTTGG
Source organism: Cacajao melanocephalus (assembly GCA_963573385.1). NCBI lineage: Eukaryota > Metazoa > Chordata > Mammalia > Primates > Pitheciidae > Cacajao > Cacajao melanocephalus. Next base: position 18,857 of record CAUYLG010034629.1, on the reverse strand, counting down.
CAGGTTTTAGGAATTTATTTATTTATTCTAGGTTTTCCAGTGTATTGGCATACAGTTCCTCATAGTAAGCTCTCAGAATACTTTGAATTTCTGTGGTGTCAGTTGTAATGTCTCTTTTTTTGTCTCCGATTTTATTTGAATCATCTCACCTTTTCTCTTAGTCTCACAGAATGTTGGTTGATTTTGTTTATAGTTTCAAAATAACAAGTTTTCATTTTATTGGTCTTTTGTGTTCTTTTCTTCAATTTGCTTTCATTTATTTCTGCTCTTTGTTTTTTCTTTTCTTGTACTAATTTGGGGTTTGGTTTGCTCTTACTTTTCTAGTTCATTAAGATACATCATTAAATTGTTTATTTGATATTTTTTGACATTTTTTATATAAGTGCTTATGGCCATAAAATTTCCTCCTGGTACTGCTTGCACTTATCCCATAGGTTTTGGTATGTTGTGTTTCCATTATCATTTGTTTTTAGAAATTTTTCAATTTCGTTCTTAATTTCTTCATTGATCCTCTGGTCATTCAGGAACATATTGTTTAATTTCTGTGTATCTGTAGAGTTTCCAAACTCCTCTTGCTATTGATTTATAGCTTTAAACCATCATGATCAGAGAAAATACGTAATATAATCTCAACTTTTTGAATTTTCTAAGACGTGTTTTGTGACCTAACATTTGGTCTATCTTTGAGAATCATCCGTGGGCTGAGGATCATTGTACGTATTCTGTAGCCATTGGATCAAATTTTCTATAAATATCTATTAGATCTATTTCGTCTTTAGTACACATTAAATCCAATGTTTCTTTGGTGATTTGCTTTCTGGGTGATTCATCCAATGCTGAAAGTAGGGTGTTAAAATGTCCAGCTATTATTGTATTGGGGGCTATCTCTTTTGGCTCTAATAATATTTGCTTTACATATCTAGGTGCTCCAGTGTTGGGGACATGTATATTTACAATTGTTACATCCTTCTGCTGAATTAATTCCATTTTCATTATATAATTACTTTCTTTTTATTTTTTTAATAGTTTTTCATCTTAAAATATATTTTGTCTGACATAAGTATAGCGAAACCTGCTCTTTTTTAGTTCCCATAGGAATGGAACATCTTTTTGCATTTCTTTATTTTCAATCTCTCTGTGTCTTTATAGTTGAAGTATTTCTTATAGGCAACATATGATTGGGTATTATTTTTAAATCCATTCAGCCACTCTATATCTTTCGATTGGAGCATTTAGTCTACATTTATATTCAATGTTGTTATTAATAGGGACTTACTCCTGCCATTTGTTATTTGTTTTCTTGTTGTTTTGTGTTCTTCTCTTTCTTCCTTCCTTCCTTCTTGTCTTCCTTTTAGTGAAGGTGATTTTCTCTGCGGTATGTTTTAATTTCTTGCTTTTTATTTTTTTGTGTATCTGTTGTATATTTTTAAATTTGAGGTTACCATTAGACTTGCAAATGACATAAAACCGGTTTATTTTAAACTGATGACAACTTAATATTGATTGTATAAATAAACAGACAAACAAGCAAAGAGAAAACTAATAAAGTTCTATTCTTTAATCTCATCTTCCCACTTTTAATCTTTTTGTTGTTTCTATTTATATCTTACTATACTGTGTCTTGAAGTTGTTGTAGTTATTTTTGATCACTTCATCTTTCAGCTCATGATATGCATAGTTTACAAATCACAATCACAGTGTTATTCTGTGTTTTTCTGTGCACTTACTATTGCTAGTAAGTTTGTACTTTCAGATGTTTTCTTATTGCTCATTAAGCTCCTTTTCTTTCAGATTGAACAACTCCCTTTAGCATTTCTTGTAGAACAGGTCTAGTGTTGATGAAATCACTCAAATTTTGTTTGTCTGGGAAGGTTATTTCTCTCTCCTTTGTGTTTGAAGGATATTCTCACCAGATATACTATTCTAGGGTAGAAGGTTTTTTCCTTCAATACTTTACATATATCATGCCATTCTCCCCTGGCCTGTATGATGTCAACCGAAAAAAGTGTCCTGCCAGAAGTATTGGAGCTCCACTGTATATTATTTATTTTCTCTTGCTGCTTTTAGAATCATTTATTTATCTTTGACCTTTGGGAATTTATTAAATGTCTTGATGTATTCTTCTTTGGGTTAAATCTGCTTGGAGTTCTTCAACTTCCTTGTACTTGAATACTGATATCTTTTTCCAGGTCTTGCAAGCTTTCTGTTACTTTCCTTCTGAATAAACTTTCTACCTCTACTTCTCTCTACCACTTCTTTATGATCAATAACTCTTAAGAGTTGCCCTTTTGAGGCATTTTTCTACAGCTTCTAGGCATGTTTCATTCTTATTAATTTGTCTCTTATGACTGTGTATTTTCAAATAGCTTGTCTTGAAGCTCACTAACTCTTTCTTCTTCTTGATCAATTCAGCTATTAAAAGACTAATAACATTCTTCAGTCTCTCAATTGCATTTTTCAGCTCCAGAATTTCTGCTGGGTTCTTTTTTATTATTTCAATCTCTTTGTTAAATTTATCTGATAGAATTCTGAATTCCTTCTCTGTGTTAGCTTTTCTTTAAGTGTCCTTCACACAGCTATTTTGAATTCTCTGTCTGAAAGGTCATATATCTCTGTTTCTCCAGGATTGGTCCCTGGTGCATTATTTAGTTCATCTGGTGAAGTAATGTTTTCCTGGATAGTCTTGATGCATGTGGATGTTTGTCAGTATCTTGGCATTGATAAATATTTATTGTAGTCTTCGCAATCTGGGCTTGTTGGTACACTTACTTCTTGGGAAGACTTTCCAGGTATCTGAATGCACTTGGGTATTGTGTTCTACCTTTTTGGTCCCTACAGCCACATCTGCATCAGGGGTTACCAGAAGCCTAGTAATGCTATGGCTCTTGCATGCTGGTAGAGGTACCATGTTGGTGGTCTTGGATAAGACCTGAAGAATTCTCTGGATTAACAGGAAGAAACTCTTGTCTGTCTTTTTCCCAGAGTGTCTCCCTCTGGGCAGAGCTGCTTAGACCTAGGGGAAGTGTGACATAAGTACCCTGTGGCTGCCACCAGTGGCAATGCACTGGGTCAGACCTGAAGCCAGTATGGTATTGCATCTAACCCACAGCCTACAGTAACCACTGCCTGGCTACCATCTATATCCACTCAAGGTCCTGTAGTTCTACAACTAGTCAGGCTTGTATCTATTCCTCACAGCAGTGAGTTCCCCTCAGCCCTGGGCAGTTTCATCAGGGAGCCATGGCCTAGAGTCAGATACTTTAGGAACCTACCCAGTCTTCTATTTTGCTGTGGCTGACCTATAGCACCCAAGACACAAGACAAGTCCTTCCTACTCTCCTCTCCCGTTTCCATAGGCAGCACAGTCTCTTCCAATGGCTACAACTGCCCCACACCTGTGACAAGTACAGTCTGGCTACTGCTAATATTCATTCAATGCCCAAGGGCTCTTCAGTCCACTTGTGTATGCTACCAGTCCTGGGACTCTCCCGTCAGGGAAGCAGGCTTCCTTCTAGCCCAAGGTAGGTCCAGAAATACTGCCCAAGAGTCAATACTGCCCAAGAGTCAAGGCCTAGAATCAGGGACCTTAAGAGCCCTCTTGGTGCTCTATTCCACTATGGCTGAGCTGGTACCTAAGATGCAAGACAAAGTCACCTTTGTTTTTCCCCCTGCTTTACTCAAACACAAAGAGTCTTTCACCGTTGCCACCATAGCTGGGAATGTGCTGGCTCTCACCTGAAGCCTGCACATCTCAGAGTTTCATCCAAGACCCATGGCATACTCCCTGGGTATCACTCTTGTGGTTATTTAGGGCCCATGGGCTCTTTAGTCAGAAGATGATGAATCCTGCAATGACTGGGTCCTTCCCTTCAAGGCAGCGGGTTTCCTCCTGGCCCAGGGTACATCTAGAAATGTTGTCTGAGATCTAGTGTCTGGAATGGGAGCCTCAGGACTCTACCCAGTGGCCTATCCTACTGTGACTCATCTGCTATCCAACCTGTAAGACAAAGTCCTCTTTACTCTTCCTCTTCTCTCCTCAAGCAGCGCAAGCAGAGGGAAGGAGTCTCTCCTGGGCTGTAAGCTGTGTTGCCTGGGTTGGGGGAGGAGTGACACAAGGACTGTCTTAGCTGTCCTGGCTGGCATGCCACCAGATTGCTTGCTTGTTCAGTCGACTGGCCCTAAGCACAGCACAGCACAGCACGGCACCAGTACTTACCCAGGAATTGCAGTCCTTATGGCCTACACTGTCTTTCAAGTTTATTTAGCAACCCAGAGCACTTTGGCCCACAGTGGTAGGGCATGTTGGAATTCAGGTTTCAATTGCTAGGATGGGTCATTCCTCTCTGGGTAGGCCTAGGCTAAATGCTCCCTCCATGGGTGTCAACTGAGATCTGCCTGGTGTTGCTTTCTGCTGTAACAGGGCAGCACTGAGTTCCAATGAAAAGTCCCATAGTCGCTGGGCTATCCCTCCCCCAAATGCGTAGATTCTCTCTCCATACCACACTGCCACTGCCAGGACATAGGGGAAGGGTGGCATTTTGGTGAATCAAGAGCGTCTTTCCTACCCTGTTCAGTGCCTTTTTCAGTGATATAATGTTAAAACCAGGTACTGTGATTGCTCACCTGATTTTTGGATTTTATGAAGGTGCTTTGTTGTGTGGGTAGTTGTTTAACTTGGTGTTCTTGCAGTGAGGACAGTTCGTGAAGGCTTCTATTCAGCCATCTTCCTCTGCCTCTACTTTCCTCCTTCTCTGTCTTTTGAACACTCATATACAACTAGGTATTTAATATTTTTGTTACATTTTATACATTATTTTTATGCGTGTTTACTAGGAAAAGTTTATATTAATAAGCTCAGTCCACCACATTATGGAAACCAAACTGTATAAATTACATTAATAAAAATAGCATTAATTTTTAAAACTCAGACATAATAGCATAAATATTATAATCAAAGTAAGTAATTATGGAAATGCAGATTCTTCTGAATAACCCATCTATGAGAAATTAGGGAAAATGTTATCCTAGTAATCAGACTTCTCATGAAATTCTTAAAATTAATACCTAAATCACTTATCGATAGTATTTTGAAAGTGTCTTTTGTAATTTGAACTTTAACTTTTTTACTGATTTTTATTACAAAATAATTTCTATAACTTCTCAATCCTTGTTTTCACAAATGTAATTGCCATCAAGCTCTACCTTTCCCCTTATAGCTAGAGCCTGAGAAATAGAAATCAACCCTCAGATGTGTGGGACTGTCTGGCCCAGGTTGCTACGGCAGCTGCAACATGGTAGGCCAGGCCCCTGTGCCAACTCTGGGGCTGGACCAAATCAAAATTTGCTCCTACCACTGCTTCTTGGGCATGAATAGGGTTGCCTGCTTTTTATCCCGCTTTAGAGACTAGTGGAAATGCCTAAAAAGATGTATGTGAGTAAGGATCATCAAAGAAACAAGTATGAGTAACTCTCAAGCTGAACAATCAGAGGCTGAATAATTGGTACTTGGCTACATGAAATACTGTTTCTTACTCCAGGTAATATATTATGCAATGAAGATTGTCAAATGCCAAAAATATTAGTGATGGCAATCTCAGAAGCACTTGTGGAGATTTATCCAATATGCACCATTCCTCCAACATGCACTCTTAATCCACTTCTGATAATAAAGTCCTGAACTATATAAAATGCAAGGATTGGGATAGCTATGATTTTCAAACTATGACCTGTGGAGCCCTGGGGAATTTGGGGAAGAAATCTCAGGGGTTGTTGTGGGAGTGGTTCCAATGTTCACCATGCCCTCCTTTCAACCTAATGGCTTCACAGATTTAAACTTAATACTTTTCACAAACCAGTCCACTTAGACAGGGCTTTACTATTGAAAAAAGAGTTTTAACCTTACAATCATAGAAATCCAATTTTAAGAATTTCAGTCTTATGCCAAAAATCTTCAGGGAATATAAAGAAATATTATTAACAACACTTAGTAAAGATAATTTTGTGTGGCCTCCAAAATATCAGAATTTACTTCAGTTGTGATATGAAAACCCACAGACCATGAAAAAGAGACCAGCGGTTCTAACTTTTTGAAAATTTTGGAAACCTTTATTTAATTAAAGCTTTAGAAAAAGTCCAAACAAGTACAAACAAAAGCAGAGCTAACCTGACTTTTTTTTTGGAAAAAAAAAAAAAAAGTGGGCTGGGCTAGGTGGCGCACGTTTGTAATTCCAGAACTTTGGGAGGCCAGGTGGGTGGATCACAAGGTCAAGAAATCAAGACCATCATGGTGAAACCCTGTCTCTACTGAAAATACAAAAAATTAGCTGTGTGTGGTGGCCTCCCAGTTACTTGGGAGGCTGAGGCAAGAGAATCGCTTGAACCCAGGAGGCGGAGGTTGCCGTAAGCCAAGATCACAACGCTGCACTCCAGCTGAGCAACAGAGCGAGACTCTGTCTCAAAAAAAAAAAAGGTAAGAATGGGACAGCTTCCTGTTCCCTGTTTGTTAGTCCTTCTCTGCCTGCATCTTAAAATACCATTATCCTTCCCTCAAACAACTCCTCCCCACCTACGGAGCAACCCTTGAAGACACCAGTATGAAAAGGTAAAGTTAAAGTAGTAAAAATACCTGTTTCTCAATCACCATGAAGAATATCACCATAATAATGTTAATATACATTTTTTCTAAAATAAAGAGTATTAAATATGTAAACTAAAAATTCTATGTGTGCTGCATGGTTAGAAATCAGCTGCTTGTTTTCAAGGAATCATGAGTTGCCATTATTAAGAAAAAAAAAATTCAAGACAGTGAAATGCCGTTATCCCCAAAACCCTATTCCTACTTATAAGAATAAAATGACTTACTATTGTAATGTTACTGAAAAACCCTCCCTCCTGTTTGGGATATCCATAGAAAGTTTGTTCAAATAAAGATATTTTGCATGGTTTTCCATATAGACTTTCCCCTCAAAATCCTTAAACAACAGTAAAATATTCCAGAACAGGAAAGGCTTAGGTGATCTACAGCAGGGAAAACATAACTACATAAAATATTTCACCTAGCACTGGCATGTTGAAAGCATCTGATTTTCTTTACTAAGTTATATTTTTACATCTTCATCAAATTGTGAACACATTTTAATGTAATGTTCTTCCAAAAATACACAGACAGTATTTATTCTAACTACAAACAATTGTGTCAGAGAAAAAGTTCATTTCACTATTTAAAACCTGAAATCCAAAAGTTTAAATGTAATATTTCATTGTGTTAATTCAGTCTAATCTTCAATTTATTATAGTTACTTCAATTCTACTAAAATACAAACTATCAAAGTTAGTAACCAGATCAAAAGTAGTATCTTTGCATTCTTTGCCTATCCACAAAAACTAGAAAAAAAAAAACCACCATAAAATTAACCTAAGAAATTCTATTTCCAGCATTTTAAGGGTTTCAAATCTAGTAACCAAAATGTTCTTTAGGAGCTGGGCTGAGCCTTCATATTATTATTTCTGAGTTAATAGAATAGACAACATGTTAGTTTTGACTTTTGTAATCATCAATGTATTAAATAATTCCTTTCCAATTTTAATTACAAAAATGTAGTAATTCTTATAAATAAAACAAATAAAGCCTACGTGGACACATATATTTCTTTACTTTTTACATTAAGTCTTTTATACAAGATATAAGTTTATTTATTTATTTTAAGGAAAATCTACTCATGTGAAAGAAATTCATACTTTGCAAAATTGGGCTGTTCACTATGGAACTTACGAATGTAATAGTAAAAAAAAGCAGCCAAACACTAAAATATGCCAATATTATGTCAGAAAACCAATTCACCACTGCAAGAAAGAAAACCCTGAACACAATTTAAAAACGGCAATTTCTAAAATGTTTGAATGCAAATAAGAATAAAATATTCAGTAAATACTACATTTTGCCATTCTGTATGTCTGTCTCATGCTTAAAGCACTTTATTTGTGGGCTCTAAAGAACATTTTAAAGAAACGACAAAAAAATTGAGTTATTTCAACTCTTCCTTTAAATAATACGAGATTAATTAAAAGTAGCAGATCTCCTTTAGTTTATAACTTCACTAAATTAGGCAGGCAACGGTTTACAAAAGCAGTCATGATATTTTTGTCAGAAGTATTTTCAATTATGTTGATACATATTTGATAGTTAGATATTTCACATGATTAAAAATGTTTTAGAAAAATAATTCATTCAAAAGATATTATTTAAATCTTCATATGCTCAAGATACCACTTTGTTTTTCTTTGTAACTGCATTATAATGCAGAATAATCTTTCATACAAGTAAAAGAAATAATAACAACCTGAAGATAAGATTATGCTTAGGATATACTTTTTGAAGAAACATAAAAACGTATAATAAAACAGCACTATAAAATGCCCAAAAAAAATACAGGAAATTGTACTTACATCCACAGCTCTTTTAATAAACGGTATCTGCGTGCCACTGTCCAGATCTTCATTTATGATAAGTCTCCTCGCCCATTGACCTGCCCTGACAACACCACTACCATGAATTAAAACCATCAGTTTCTGTGGATTTGTCAAAGCGTCTTCACTCATAAAGATAAAACTCTTTGGTTCACTCTCAGTGGCATCTACCTGTAATTAAATAAAATTAAATAATAAATAAATGTCTTCTGATCAGGCATACACATAAATGAAAAACAACTAATGGTTGTTATAAAGTATTAAATGGTTACTATGGAATTATAGAAGTAAAAAACAACTTTAACACAAAATTAAAATATTCAGTAGAGATTAACAATTATGCATTAGGTGGATGAGCCAAGACATGATAGTAATTTAAATATAAAATATAAAAAATATTGGTAATATGCTTCTCTTCATTATTCTTGTGTATTTAGTATTATAGTACCATTGTAAATAAAAATAACCATTTTTTTAGTGCTACGTACAGTCTAGCTGCTATGCCACCTGTTTTAAAAACATTATCTAATTTAATCACAACCCATTTAGGTGGTACTATTATTATATTAATTTATAGATAAAGAATTTGAGACTTAGAGAGTTTAAATTGCCCATAGTCACACAACTATAAGTTTTATAACAGAATATTGCACAGAAATAATAAAAAATAGAAAACTGAAATTGCAGATAACTCTATTGGAAAATCATATATCAGCCAGGAATACCACTAAATTGTTGAAGGGAAGAAGAGGAAACTATTTAAAAACTAACCATCTATTCTATTCTTACCTGATCTATGTAAATGGACTTTCAAATTTCATTCAGACTGTGAACATAGGATTATATAACAATTATTTTTACAAAGCCACATTATTTATGTACTCCGATGAACTTACTTTATAAACTAGTTATTTATGTGATAAAAAGTAAATATTTTTATCTATTTTGATTGCTCTTAATATTTAGATTTTTAACTATATGATGTATGATTTACACTTGAAAGACACGAAACACTTTAACTTCCCAACCTTTTGTTACATATGCCATGACACACTTAGTGGTATTCCATATTGGCAGTGGCCAGTAACTGGAAATGGAAGCCTTTGGATAGCCAGATCAAGCCAGAAGTTGACGTTGTGTGGGCTGGTTACACACCCTCACATAAAGAAGGTCAATCCACATGCAGTGTGATCAAATAGCTCTTCACTTGTCAACTGTATATGTTCACACAATTATCAACATAAGAAGTATACAAAAACTCTAGATACCTAAAAGAACACCCTGGATTCTAAATATTCCTAGTCATTATGCTTAGGAAGAGAAAAATAAAATAAAATGTCTCTACTTCTAAAACAATCAGACTGCTTTCAGTAAGAGATGGCTCAGGCATTTCTGCAAACAGAGCACAAATGGCAAATATTTCAGCAAATATTTCAGCAAGAGCAGCATGGACATGGGGCTTAAAGAAGAAATAACACCTTTTCATTGAAATCTTCCCTGACTACCTCATTTAAAATTCCAAATATGCCCCCGAGAATTCTGTAGTCCCTTTCCCTGTTTTATTTTCCTCCATGGCAGACACCATGATCTAACACATTGTATGCTTTACTCTATATTTTTGCAATTGTGTTTATTCACCACCTGTTCCCTCCACTAGAATGTAAGTCCAGGCAGGCACAGAGTTCTCAGGTTTGTATCCACCCATAGTCTCAGTACCTGAAGCAGAACCTAGCACATTGTAGATGCTCAGTAATTAAAAAAAATAAACTTTTGGAATGAAGAATCTTATCAAGCATCACCAGTGACTTCCTTTCGATAAAAGGCATTTAACTAAATAATATATCCTCGAAAATGGTTATAATACTTGCCTGGTTCAGAAAGCATATACTGAAGATTAAACTAGTACAAAATTATAGAGAATTTTACAAGACCTGAACAATGTTAAAGAATTAAAATGACATAACTATAATTTTATTAGCAATAGCTAAAAATACAGGAAGAGAGATATGAAATGTAACACAATCATATTAGCTTTACCTGCATGCTATGACCAGAGTAAACAAATTATAATGATGACAATAAATATGACTAAAACCACACAGGAAGATAAGTGGATGACAGACACAGGAAAACCAAACCTAAGAAGAAAAATTCCCCTTTACCTAGAAACACATATGAAAACAGAATTATTGCTCAGTTAAAGAGGCTTAAAAAAAAAAGGCAATGGTGATAAGAATAAAATTAAAAATACTGAAAGTCAAAGCTGTCAGTGTATAATAAAAAAGAGACCACAGGGGTTTCTAGTCATTCAATTACCAAAGAGTACGTCTAAACACGCACAAAGAAAAGTGCCTCTTAAAGTCAGTGAGGTCTTAATGGATCCTGGAATGGCTATGGAGATGGATATCTATTTACCTTAATGAAAAAACCTGTAGCTACAGATATTCCAGTAGGTGCTGATCACTGTCTCTTTTTTCCTATTTGACTAAGTCCCCTGTTACCAAGAAACTGAGTCAATGTTTTAAGCAATGGGATATTGCCACTTTGAAGTCCACAGTAATCACTTAAAACTGAAAGAGACTTATTTTCAAACGATAAAAATCTATTTTTATATTAAAATGCTGCTCAGTGAAGAATCACTAGAGTCCAGGAGTTCAAAAGCAACTTGGGCAACGTAGTGAGACCCTGTCTCTACAAATAATCAAAAATTAACTGGGCACAGTTGTGCGCACCTGTAGTCCTAGCCACTCGGGAGGCTGAGGCCAGAGAATTGCTTGAGCCCAGGAAGTCAAGGCTGCAGTGAGCCATTACTGCACCACAGCACTCAGCTTGTGCAACAAAAGGAGACCCTGTCTCAAAAAAGAAAAAAGAGGGAAAATGGAATCACATTTTTAAAAAATGCAGTGGTGATAAGAAGAAAAAAAAAGAGGGAAAATGGAATCATATTTTAAAAAATGTTGCTCAAGAATTTTTAAGGGTCTACAAATTAAAGTAGCCATGAATAAATGAAAGTTTTACTTGAACACTGAGAAAAGCTGACTTTGAAAATATAAGAATATCAGAATATTTAAGAAAAACAACAATGAAAATGAATAATTTAATAATATTAATGATTAAGAGGTAAGAGCAGTATTTTAGCTGGTCATTGGCTAATATTCACCTCAGTTTACACAGAACTCTGACTCTGCACATGAACTACAATGTACTCTCTATAAAGTTAGTGCTAATTTTAAATAGTAAAATATTTACATTAATAAAATAACTCTTCTTCATTAACCTAATTATGTTTGAACATATAGCTGTTCCAAGGTCGTTTATCTTCAAACAGTGGTAATTTATAAAGCTAAGTTTTCATTAAAGAATACACATAAAGGTATTTCTAGTGAACAACCTCAGTTTATTGACAAATCAACCCCAGACACCTCTTGGTTGGTGAGACTGCACCAAACAATTTTTAGCAGTTAACAATTCATTGTGGAATACTCATGAACACCATTAATTGCTGAAACATGATGTACGCAATAAAGTAAGTGAAAATTTGTAGTGAAGTTGTTAATTCATGTCTCCAGTATTCTATACAAGCATGAGATATTTCACTATAATTGAGAATGCTTTATGCCTATTTATGAGAGGTGTGAACTAAACATAAAGCATGATCATAATGTTTACTATCAAATCATGAGTTCCACAAAGTGCTGTCATTTAAAACATGGTTCTTTTTTTCTTTTAAAATAGTTTAACTATAAGACTAAAAGAGTTCATCATCAGGGGAAAAAAAAAGGTTTTAAGGTATTCTTTAAGTAAAAAGAACAACTATTTACACACACACACACACACACACACACACAAACCCACTGTCACTCTGAGATTTAAGAAACCTCAAGAGAAAAATAATAGCTATTAAAAAATAGTTGTGGAGAAAAATTTCACAACTATACCAAATACGTGATAATTTAAAGGGAGATATTAATTTTCTAAGACAAAATTTAGAGTTACTTTTTAAGTTTATAAAATAAGGGAAACTTTATTAACTAAAGATGGGCATGATGCTTAAGTTTCATATAAACTTAATTGGCCCTTGCTTATTAGCTTTATATTCTAAATTTAAAATCAAAGGATAATCAGATTCATAATACAAAGTCCCTCTTCCAACTAATTTCAAGTTTTCTGTAATGATAAATAATGGAAATCATATAACATGATCTATACAGCCAATTATTTTGTGATTTGCTCTAGAAATTTGGAGACTGACATGAGTTTTAGGATTCCGTGGAACTAGAAGTATTATAGAGTTAAAGCATTCAATATTAATTGTGTTGTAACAATAAATTAACCTAAAGCTGTTTAAATATCATTCTTCAGAAACTCAGAAAGAAAATGAACAAGAAAGGAAAACTGGGCAAAGTGACAAAATCCTACCTGACTTTCCAGAAGACCAAATTTCAGTATATAGTTTTAATGAAGTAAACTGCTAGACCTAAAGTCAAAACTAAAACAGTAAGTTTAAATACAAAAAAGACTGACATATCCATTCCCAGAAAGGTACTAAAATCTTGACATTCATGTGTTTCTTTAAAGGAAGAAAAGTTACCAATAAACAAAGGTTTGATGTAGCTCTTACACAGAATAATATTTTATTGACTAATCCATCATAAGCACTTGGAACAATGTCCAGCACCTAAAAAAAATTTAAATAAATATATGTTGAATAAATGAATAAATGAGTGAATGACTAACAGCATGTTCTTGCACTTGAGATTACTAACAGAAAATTAAATAAATAGGTTTCCTTTAAAAAAGAAACTAAGGAATCAGTTCTGGAGAGGGACACTATTAAGAAAGCCTCAAATCCTCCATTCATAATAAAATAGCCCTATCCAAGGAGTTTTTAAAACTCATGCAAAATTCCATGCAAACAAAATTATCTATATGCAAAGTGTTGTGCCTTAAATGAATTACTTTCATCAAGTCTCCCACATTCTTATATATCAAAAATCATAAAGTTGTCAGAGACAGCAAAGATCCTCCAATCTAGTCCAACCACTATTTCACAAACATGATTACAATCTCTTAACTTGAAAGCTTAATATTTTGTGGTTTACATTTAAAATAACAGGGGCTTGTGTGGTTTTTGTTTTGTTTTTTGGTTTTCTTGACAATTTGAGTCTGAGAAAAAATCTCAAACTTTTTCACTCTGAAATGGCAAAATGTGCAAAATTCAAAAAAATATTCTGCCAAAAAGGGAAGGGGCAGTGTTGTGAAACAGGAAGCATCAGGAATGAATTAGGGAATGTGTAGAGGAAACAACATACTACGTGTAGAAATAAGACATATTTTTTAAAACCAAGAAATATTTAAAGAGACAGCAAATGTCTGACATAACAAAAAGTATACTGGTTTACTACAAATAAATAAAAATAAATTATTCCAATGAAATGGGAAAGGGTATAGGAAATGGTAATCCTTTTAATTGTGTCATCATTTAAAAAGACTGGAAATCAGTATTTTTTCCTTTATACTGAAAAGTATTACTTTATAAGAACTACCATGAAGAATGAGATGAGGTATACTAATAAGCATTCAAAATTATTGATATCAACACAGCAGAACCTTAACATTTAAATTTATCACAACCCAAAACAAAAGTTTTCTTCAGAATTAAATACTACTTTACTTAGAAATAAACATTTCATTTGGAATAAACATTTCTTTAAAATTTGACTTACTGGAATAGATATTTTTTTCAAATTACAATCCTTTTCCAGGAGCTCATATACATACTTCGTGATGATCTAAGTAGGAAAGAAAGAACACATTAAGATGCAATGTCATCCATTATCAAAACTGATAAAAATTTTGGAAAATTATTGCTAGTTATTGTTCTGAGTAAATATCTCTTCATCTTGGAATGCTTTGATACTATATTAAGAGACTCCTAATTACCCATAATGGTTTACTTCCTGCTGCTGTATGAATAACTATGAACCTTGGTATTAAGGATTAGGGCCAATTAATATAGATTCACAAAAATATACATGAATTTCTCTTTTTCAAGGGAATACACTGGAAGTATATTTTCTTTTTTCGGTGTTTCAAAAATTTGTTTCTCCTATTATTCTCCCATAGGCCTTATATCTATTACATTATTAGCAACTTAGTGACTCTGAATCTCAACACCTCCTTTATGTTCACTGAATCTAGGAGGAAAAAGTCAGAGGTATTCTAAATAGAAAAGTAAAACTCATCCAGAAAGTCAAGGACCAGCCAATATCACTGCTTATGCTAGGAAGAAACATAGTTCCTCTAGATGTCCATGTCCTAATTCCTGGAATCTGTGAGTATGTTACACTACATATTAAAAGAATCCACAGATATAACTAAGGTTTAGAACCTTGAAATGGGGAAATTTTGTTCGATTATCTGGAGGGTGTATGTCTTTAAAAGTAGATTATAGAAGAACAGTGGGTCACAGAAATGCAAAGTGACTCAACTGGGTGTTGCTGGTTTTCAAGGTGGAGGAAGGAGACAAGCCAAGAAATGTGGCAGCTTCTATAAAGTGGAATAACCTTCAGTGTACAGCAGTAAGAAAATGAAACCTCAGTCCTACAACTGCAAGGAACTGAATTCAGCCAACAACCCTTATAAGCAGTAAACAAATTCTCCTCTAGATCCTAAAAACAGCTTGTCCACGCCTTGATTTTAGCCTAGTGAAACTCATACAGGACTCTGACCTACAGAATTGTAAGATAATACGTTTGTGTTGCTTTAAGCCACTAAATTTATAGTAATTTTTTATAGCAGCAATAGAAAATTAACATACTATTTCTATTAAGGAAGGCAAAGAGTAAGGAAAGAGACATCTGGAATAAAAGCAAATATTAAACAGGTGGTACTAATGGCCATTTTTATTTTTTATTTCTCTTTTTTTTTTTTTTTTTTTTTTTTTTGAGACGGAGTCTTGCTCTGTCACTAGGCAGAAGTGCAGTGGCACAATCTTGGCTCACTGCAACCTCTGCCTCCCAGGTTCAAGCGATTCTCCTGCCTCAGCCTCCTGAGTAACTGGGATTACAGGTGTGAGTCACCATACCTGGCTAATTTTTGTATTATTTTTTTTTTTTAGTAGAGACAGGGTTTCACCATGTTGTTCAGGCTGTTCTCGAACTCCTGACCTCATGATCCGCCCGCCTCAGCCTCCCTAAGTGCTGGGATTACAGGCATGAGCCACAACGCTTAGCCTAATGGTCATTTTAAGGAGTGTTTATCTACCCCAAAATGTCGCTTATCTATGCATAAAACCTCAGAGAATAGTTTTAGCAGAAACATAAGTAAAAGTCAAATTTTATGAAACAAAATCAGAAGATGATTTTTTTTTAGAAAATTAAGATGTCAATTGCTTGCTTTGGTGCTGTATTCTGTAATCTAAAATAGATTCTTTATCCTGCTTTCTTCAAGGAGTCCAAAATTATTTCTTCTATGTGTACGCATTCATTTCATTTTAGAAACAGTATATTAGATGTATGCTAGAACAGCTTTATCTTGGCTGGTAATGGTAATTTCAAAAGCTATGATAATTCTATTAGAACTAGGTAAGAAAATGCTAGTTATTAAACCAATAGTATTCTTACGTTTCAACATAGAAGTTAAAATCATGTTCATTAAACCTTCACTGGGAGGTAGTGGTACTGTAGATTTGTAAGAGTAAACTAAAAATGTGGAGGTTCAGACTGAACATATGTATAAAGTTACATAATGACCTGCTGCTTTAAGAGAAATAGATTAACTAAATAAGATTAGCAAAATGAATGGTTTAACGTTTCTGAAAATATCCTACAATCTATGAAATCACAAAATATCCTTACATTTGAAGTAACAACAAAACCAATCAAATTTAACTCAATCCAAATGAATTCTACTACCATGAAAAATACTTGAGACACAATCTGAGAATTAAAAAATTAAATACTACTGACCTTACAAAAAGAAAAAAAAGCTGAACAAACTGAAAGTCAACAGCTCTTATTAGATCCATCAGTTAATCCTCAATGTTTATACTACAGGATAATATAAAACAATTCAAAAACTCAGAAATTGCTTATATTTAGCTTTCAAACACACAATAGGGCAAGTCTATATTCTGGAATTTGCAACATATCAAACCAAATAACAAAACTATATATTAAGAATTGGAGAAACACTATTTAACATGCCTAATTTGCTTTGATCTCCAATTCCTTACCGTAGGAAAAAAGCAACCCTAGATGAAGTCGTCTACCTTATAGGCAATTCTCTGTTCAGTACACTCTCCAGAGCTCTAGTCATCCTCCATGATACAGATCACATGTCAACTCCTTCAGGTAACTCTCACGGCCTCACCCTAACCCTCCAAGATATGGTAAAGTGTCTCACCTCTATTTTCCCCTGGATATGACAAAATATCATTGTCTAACATACTACTCTAATATCTTTAGCTGTCTGTTACACAACTACTTATAGGATACTACAATTTGGGTCTCCTATCTTTATTCCTTCTTGTATTCACAAGATACTCTGGCAAACAGAAGATACTTAAAATTGTACATGAATTCTCCTCTCTGTCCATCCTGTCTACATCTTTTGAAGAAGATACAAGTTTAAGATTAAAAAAAAATTTCTAATTGCTAAATCAAGGCTTAGGAAGAAAGCATCAAGGACTCATTCATTGCCTTCCAGATTGCATAGAATTTCAGTCTGCATTTAGAAAAATCAAAAAATGAAAAAGATAATTTCAAAAAGGAGATGAAAAGTATTTCTGTCCAAGTGTCATCTGTGTTCAAATGTTCACTGGGAGCTGTGTTTATAGATGGAAAAGAAAAGGCTTAAGAAGACTATGCAGGCTCTAAAATTATGTCTTCATTCTAATAAGAAACCAAGAAACTTCCGTTTTCTGGTCTGATGTATAAAGAGCTTGGAAGTAGGTACTACTGACCTTACAAAAAGCAAAAAGACTGAACAAACTGAAAGTCAGCAACTCTTACTAGATCCCATCAGAGAAATGAGGCCACAGAGCAAACTGTTTCCCTGAAAATGGAAAGACAGACAAGCAGATATAAAGAATCAGTTTACAGGGTACAAAAGCTAAGGAGCAAAAGCCCTCAGCTGAAGCCAGGACTAAGGTAGGAACACTTTAAACTGCAATGGACGAACTGCTAGATGGAGTGTGGACTAGCTTAAGAGCTAAAAACTAGGAGCAGGTTCAGCCTTAAGTGGGAGAGGACAAATTTTTATGAATTTTACTTCTAGGAGGGCTACGCAGGTTCTCACTATGAAGACTACATTAAAAACTCCCTCTTGTTTCTGCCAGGGGAAGGCGAAAAATAACCGTTTAGAAATACTCCAGAGCTCTCTACTCTCTTTAACAATACCTGAAATAGTTCAAGAGAAACTATTTTACCAGAACCTAACTGACCTGGGGAAAGGAAATGCCCAACTCGGGCTCACTTAAGAGATGAGACCTAATAGAGGACTACAAAATATCTTCCCATCAACCTTAAGTTGTTACCACTCTATCAATAGAGTTAAAATACCAGAAGATTGGAGAGAGATCCAAGATGGCCGATTAACAACAGCTCAGGATTGTAGCTCCCAGTGAAAGCGCAGAGAGCAAGTGGACGCCGCAATTTCAGACGAATTTCTGTTGCCCACAAACTGGGAGTTACCCAGTGGAGGAGCCACACAGGTCGCCAGCGCGACTTTTTTGGCAGGTGCGGCTGTTTTGCCGGCGTCCCAGCGCGGCGCAGTGCTTCTCAATGCGGAGTAAACGTGACTGGGTGCCCTTTGAGTCAGGCTTGGCTGGTCCCATACCCACAAGGAGAACAGCAATTGGAAACGCTGAGGACTGAGAGTTTCACAGTAAGGACAGCTGAACCCGGGAAGGCCAAGCTCTGTGGGGAAGGGGTGTCCACCAAAGGAAAACTAAGAAACGGAAAAAACTTCATCACCAACAAGCCGGACGTTCACTCAGACCCAATCTGAAAGTCGGCAATTACAAAGACGACAGGTGGATAAATCCACAAAAATGGGAAGAAACCAGTGCAAAAAAGCTGAGAACACCCAAAATCACAATCCCTCTCCTCCTACAGGGGATCACGGCTCCTCATCAGCAAGAGAACAAGGCATGACGGAGAATGAGTGTGACAAACTGACAGAATCAGGCTTCAGAAGGTGGATAATAAGAAACTTCTGTGAGCTCAAAGAACATGTACTAACCCAATGCAAAGAAACTAAGAACCTTGAAAGAAGATTTAACGAAATGCTAACTAGAATGGACAACTTAGAGAGGAATATAAATGAATTGATGGAACTGAAAAACAGAACACGAGAACTTCGCGAGGTATGCACAAGTTTCAACAGCC
>CAUYLG010034628.1:0-12043 GCA_963573385.1 Cacajao melanocephalus | reverse complement strand
GAGTACATGAAGAAACAGGAAGCAGGTTTACATAATGAAGGATGGTAATTGAAATTATTCTTCAGAAAAAGATAGGTATGGTTAGAAATTTAGGAAGAATACAAAGTGACCTTCTAGTACCAAAATTTACCAGAGAATTACGGCAAAAATATTCAGTCTCCTTCTGTCTTTCTCACTGGTAGGAAGCCATTAGGGATGGAAGCACCTTACCATGGAGAGTGTTTCTATTCACAGTAGGTGAAGATAGGCATATCTGCATGACCACACAGCTATATAATTTGTCATATACAATCAGTGTAGACCAGAAGTTTTCAAACTTTAGATAATCAGCTGGAAATGTTAACGATTCGCAATGTTATTGAAGAGACTTGGGATTCTGCATTTTCAGTAAGTTCTCATGCAATGCTGATGCTGGTGGTCCTTGGACCTTTCTCTGAATGGCAAACTTATAAGCCTTCATGGGAAAAATGTGGAAGAAGAGCAATTGATAGAAGATCAAGACATAACAGGGTCAAGAGAAAGCGTTATGTTGCTTTTATTTTTGAGTATGTTTTTTAGCCAGAGGAGAAGGAGAAATGGGCAACACAATGGAAATTATTGGTGGAAGAAATACCATTACACCAAGGAAAAGAAAAGAGTGAGAAAAATAATTTTAACAAGTTTTCAATATGAAGAATCAAGAGCACAATCTAGAGATTTTTGTTTGCTGAGGAAGAGGGATTGTGGGGCAGGAAGCAGGGTACAAGAGAGAAGTCAGCGAGAGTATTTTGGAGTTTTTAGGAAGGAAAATTTAGTGAACTCGCTTCAGAAGCATTTAGAACATTTTTACTGCAGAATGTTAGAGTGTAGATGCTTCGGGGTCTACTGGTATCAGGAGAATTACTATTATTGTATTAAACCTCAGTGACTCATTACTTTTCTTTATTACTATCAGGCATCAAAGATATGTAAGTTCTGTTGATATTAGCAATTTGAATAAGATAGACTTGAATGTAAGAGCCTTGGTTTTATTTTTAAGGTAGCAAATTGTGTTGGTAAAATTGGTGTTTCATAAAAATTCATTCGAGAATAACATGATACACCAAAGCAGACTAACTTTAAAAACCATAAATTTCTGAATTTATTGCTTTAATACTTAACTTGTTAATATTAATAGGATATTGTACCATTTTTATATAGAAAAAGTTAATATTTAGTAAGTCTATTGCGACTAAGTTTTTTTAAAAACATATTAATTTTGAAAGCTTATCCTACATGCTTTTCCTGGTGAATTTTATACATCTTCCTCTATAAGTGGATCAAGAAATATTCAGACGGCTAAGCTAGAAGATACAAAAATGTAGGCACACTATTATACCACATGGTTATGGGAAACAATGAATATTTTTATTTATTATGATATCATAATATCCAACCTGATGAATTCATAACACTTTCACAGATCAGATGTCAATTCTACATTCTGCTGAACTCTCATCCTAACTGTGTACCTTATCAGGGATAGGGCATATTAAAGAACGTGATGAATGTCTGTACTATAATGATATAAATGATTATAATATATAATTAAAGACATCATATAGCATTCTCTATTCAGTTTTGGCATGTACTTTCTCAGTGTCATGATTTGCTCCTCTGATTCAAGATCACTTCTCTTCTAATCACTCAGCATATATATATAGGTATAAACACTTTTTGCAAAGATCATATATAAATGGTTATACAATGTACTTATCATTTTACAACAACGATTTTTGTTCAGCAATTAGCTCATTTTCCTTTATTTTAAGATTTCATAGTGCACCATCTTTACGCTGCATTTATTTAGACTGTCTTCAAGGTGACAGAAAAATCAACATAAATATTATTACAAATGTCAACAAGCTTTGGTTTGTGTGTGCTACTTCACACTATATTAGAAATTAAAATGAAGTACTTAAAATACAAGATGTGTAGCCATACGTTTCAATAGGCATTACAGATGTGGCTCATTAATCTTTAGAGCTATGCCATGTGACCTGTCATGACTCTAAATAATCCGGTGTACACTGCTATGAAAATAAAAGTATTAAAAAATAACTAAAGTAATATTTTCATACTGGTTTCCTCTGCATGGATCTTGACCTTTAGTGATTATCAGATCACAAATTAGAAACGGAGTTTTCTTTTTTTTTTAATTGTACTTTGGACTCTGGGGTACATGTGCACATCCTGCATCTTGCAGGATTGTTACATAGGTACTTACGTACCATGATGGTTTGGCAGAACCAGAGTTTTCTACCGTACATAGGATTCTTAAATGCCAAGTGAAAATGGCTCCTTTAATGTTTCATTTCTACCTATTTTTTCTTTTTATCTTTTCTCAGAAAGTTTAAAGCCAACTATTTTCTTTATAAAGGAAAATAATTTGGTTATATATTCATTTTCTGTCTCATGATGCTCTGCTTTCTTTGCACTTAATTGAAGATGTGCGTTTATCATAGGTTTACATAAAACGAGCAGATGAATTAATGGTGTTATGTATATGAATTTCAGAGGTTTCTTCAGTGCTTCAGGAGTAAATTTTAAAGACATTAATGAAGTGAGAATGACCTTCTCATTGTAATTAAGGCAGTTTTTTATTTGAAGTATATCGAATACAATTTTAAGCATTTTCTTCTAAAACACATTTATGTAAATGGTCATGTATATTTAATCTTAAAATGATTAGACACAAATTCTGTGTGTTTTAGAGAGTTTATATCCACGAAGTGTCTTATTTATTGATCAATCATCTCTCATGGAAAACAACATATATAGTAGATGTTTCAAATATATTAAAGTAAGTCATACTGAAAAATAAAAAATAGAGATAAATGGGGAGATAAAACATGTTTTATTAATATTATTTGAAGAAATGAGCTATATTTCAATGTAAAAGAAATGTGTTTTTTTCTGGAAGTTTTTTGTGAGAGCTTTTCATAGGTGTAGTTTAACAACTCACACCATATAACAAATATAATTAATTTTAGAAACAAAACACTTTTAGAATTCATTCCTTGAACACTAAAACTGTTTTTTTAAATAACCATTATTCTAACATTGAAATATACAGGTTAATGATACTTAAAAATCTCTGGAAATTTACTTTTATTTTCTGATACTTTCGTATTAGATTTTTTCTTTCTCTCTTCTTTTTTCTTTTTTTTGAGACATATGTTGGTCTGTCATCCAGGCTGGAGTGTAGTGGCATGATCTTGGCTCATGCAACCTCTGCCTCCTGGGTTCAAGTGATTCTCCTGCCTCAGACTCCCAAGTAGCTGGGATTACAGGCATGCGGCACTATTCCTGGCTAATTTTTGTATTTTTAGTGGAGACAAGGTTTTGCTATTTTGGCCAGGCAGGTTTGGAACTCCTGAACAGGAGTGATCTGCCCTCCTTGGCCTTCCAAAGTGTTTGAAATTACAGGCATGAGCCAGTGCACCTGGCCTGTAATAGTTTTTTGATGTGTATGCTTTGACCACTGTATAAGTGGATCAGGAAATTTTAAGAGGGCTAAACTAGAGAACCCCATAAAAGTTAAATTACTAGTATTTCACATAGATACAAATAATGAATATATTTATTAACTTTTATTCCATAAGTAGATATTTATGGTGATAAATTCAGAACATTCTCTTCAATGATAAGAAATTGTGGCTTTGAACTCTCATCAAAACTTTGCAGTTCCTAAATTTCAGGACAAGTTGAAGAACATAATAGCTACATGTAGTATAATGACATAAATGATGTTGATGTGTTTCCTTAACAATATGCAATAGCATTCTACCATTAGCTTGGAGATTTATTTTCTTTGGGTCTTGACTTGGTCATCTTATTAAATATAACTTATTTCCTTATATGGCAGCTTACTCTCACTGGTATTGGGAGTTTTCTGCTTTAGTTATAGTCACTCTACACATATTCTCACTGTTGAAATCTTCACAGCATGTTTTATGACATGTATTTTTAACATTATCTGAGGTATATTTTGGCATGTTGGTATGTTAACTAATACAAAAACCCCAAACACCCCAAAACCTAATGTACTCCCTTTTAAAGCCAAGCATGAGGATTCATCTTCATATTCAGACTCTGTGAATGTTTGATAGGCTTTGTCAGGCTTGCGTGTAATCAATTATATATGTCCCTTGTTTTTAGAGTCTCCTGATGAACATACTCTTCTGAAGGTAATAATTTTCTATTTTTCTATTGAATATTAACTGCATATGTTATGAAGTATTCGTTATTAATTATTTTGTTTCCAAACCCATTTAGCCTTTCTGTGGAATGAAAGATTCTATTCCAAATAAAGCATTAGAATTGAAGGACATACAATCATTCAAAGCAGGTAAATTTTGTAATTTTAATTTTAGTCTGGAAAGAATATTATTAAAATAGTTGGAATATTGAGAGCCTTTCTATTCCCAATGTTGTTGTTGTTTTTTTTCAAAATTTGAAGGGAAAATTTGATACAAATAATGCCAATGTTAGTATTTATGTTTGAGAAAATGCTATTTACAAGCATAAGATTTAGAGATTTTTTTTTTACCTTGGGATCTAAAAAAAGAAAAAAAAAGATTTTTTAAAAAAAATTACCTCAATCTACTTTGATGTTTCTAAAGCATTTGGCCCTGGGATCTTTTTATACTATTATTATTAATTACCTAGTGGTACAAAACAGCCTGAATTAGTTTTTGTTGTCATTGCCGTAGTCATTGTTATAACTTCTAACAGCTGGTTAGAAGTTTCAGAGACCCAGATTAGCAACTGGTGTGGGAGGGCTATCTTGTGAGACTGAGACTTCAGCCTGTGGGGTCTAGCATTATTTCTAGATAGGGTTGGAACTGAATAGAGATCAACAACCAGCTGGTTTGTGCTTCAGAATTGATGGCTCATTTGTTGGTGGAGAAACTCCTCCACACAACTGGTTACAGAAGTCTTCTGTTTTGATGATTGTTGTGGCGTGAGAGCATAGGGAAACCATGTGTGTGTTTCTTTCTACACACAGAGTAGATGAAGAGTGACTAGCATGTACTCTGTTCTAACTGCTTCTAGTTCATTTGTCTAGAAATTATATTTTCTAAGGTTGACACAATCCACTTATTCTGCTAATGATACAGTTTTCTGTCATTCTTTCATGGTTCTCTTTGGATTAGGACTATTGTACACTGTACTTCACTTGTAGATATCAAATTGTGATAAATTCTGTTCTTCCTTGCCTTTGAGAACTACAAAGGAGGGGAAATAAGAGTTTTTAATGCATTAATTGCCTACCAATAGTATACTTAATAGTAATTTTACTATAGCCTCAATGTATGGTCCCAAAGGAATGCATTATAAGAAATCATCAAATCATCTGAGTCTTTGTAACAAAGTGTCAAAGTATTATGATTTTTATTTTGTTATTTATTTATTTATTTTTTCATTCACTTTTGAGACAGTGTCTCATTCTGTCACCCCAGTTGGAGTGCAGTGGTGCATTCTTGGCTCACTGCCACCTCTGCCTCCCAGGTTCAAGGGACTCTCCTGCCTCAGACTCCTAAGTAGTTGGGATGCAGGCATGCATCACCACACAGGGCTAATTTTTTTTGTACTTTTAATACCGATGGGGCTTCACTATATTGGTCAGGCTGGTCTTGAGCTCCTGACCTTGTGATCCACCTGCCTCAGCCTCCCAAAGTGCTGGGATTACAGGTGTGAGCCACTGCTCCTGGCACATATTATGCTTTTTAAAACAATATCTGAAGCATGCAAGGAAGTGTGCATGATTCTTTTAAATTAAGTTAAAGTCTTGCTATGTCTCCCAGGATGCTCTCAAACTCCTGGCCTCCTCAAGTGATCCTCCTGCTTCACCTTCCCAAGTATTTGTGATTACAGGCATGTGCCATCGTGACCTCTTGTGTTTTAATATCTTTCATTTTATTTAAATTTGTTGATTTAATGTGTTTTACTTTTTTTCTTAATAGAGGATGTGAGTTCTGTAGAGTCTCTATTGAGGTAAGAGTTTACAGATTTTTAAAACTTGTGTGTTAACTAAGAAAATACAGAGAAAAGAAACCACTATCTATTGAGTATTCTACTCTGGGCTACACAACATATCATGTGCTCAACATTTGTTGTCTCATATAGTCAACACACAGCTTTGCAAAGTATCTCTGCTACTATCACCCACTTTATATTAATCGGACAATTGTGGTTCAGAGGATGATTAATTGGCCTATGATTTCATAGCTCAAAAGTAGCTGACCCTTGAGTTCACCATCAGCCTACCTTGAGCCCAAATCCATTCTCTTGCCCCTCAGCATAGATTGGTAGAGACCTGTGCATCAGTAGAATCAAGGTACAGGTCCCCATGGGATCAATTCACAAAGTCACATTTTGTTATATGTCAACTTTATTTAGAGTCTTCCCTTAGAACACTGGTTAATCCAATAGTTAGTTCTAATGTGTTTGACAGCTGCAGTGATAACCAGTACCTTGCTTTACCATCAAAGATTTTAGAGCAGATCTTACTTAGCTGTGTCCACAAGACATAGGTTTTCATTTCATAAGCAAGACCCGGTAAATCTTATAGATGAATTATTTTACCTGTTAGTGGAGATTATCACATATAGAAGTTGTTAAGTACATTTAGATACAGATTTCTCTATTTATAGACTTCCCAGTTTAGTTTTTCTTGAGGGTAGTATGCTGCCTAGTTGCATGCACTCTTAATTTTTTTTAGAGTTTTTCTTCTTCTTTCATGACTTTAGAAATCTTTTCCTGATTACTTTCTTCTCTGGTTTCCTTGGTGTTCTTTTCTTCTATTATTTTATTCCTTTCTGCCAGCCCCATTTTTCTATAGCTAAAATGAAAAGCACATGGAAATTTACGATTTCACAGACTCTCGGAGAGTAATCAAAATACTTTCATATTTCAATCTGTATTTAATATTCTGGAAAAACGGTTGTTCAGGTGGAGAATCTGAAACTGAAAGTGACTTATTTAAGTATAGGAGGTAGCAGAAGTAACATTTGAACTCATTTCAAAGCCCATTACCTTGGTTTCTATATCATCATCTAAGTGAGTGTTTGAATAATAGAAAGAAGAGGGAATACGTCTAATTAAACCAGTGGAAAAGGATAGGAATGGAATTAGCTGAAGAACCCAGTGGGAGTAGATAAGAATAGAATTAGCAGGGACAGGTCAAGTTTGAAGAGAAACAATCTCAGGGTTGGTAGGAGTAAGGGTTTTAGCAGAGAGATCAGAATATTGAGCATTCTGACAAGTTTGAAGATAAATTAGAGGAACAAAAACAGAGAAACACTTTGGGAATTATCTAGAAAGGCATATTAAGATAGGTTTCAAAGAAAGTCCTGAATAGGTCACTGCTTTTTGGTTTAATTGGAGGAGGAAACAAATTTCAAGCTTTCTATTGAAAGATTTAAAAAAAAATGAGCCACTGGGAAAAGTCTCTAAGAGTAGCTAGAAATGTCCTATTATGTTCTTTTACCCCAAATTTCACAGGAGTGGCTTAGAGCCCCTTGAGAGCTAGGAGACTGAAGGTTGCTGAATTACATAGATCTGTGGCCCAGGGCAGGTGTCCCCTACCCTTTGCCTCACTTTTTCCAGGTGTCTGATGACCTACCCCATGTACATGTAAAGCAGGGGTAAGATTGGCTGGCAAATAAGTCATGGAGTTTCAGTTGGGTTTTTTGTAACATGCTTATGATGGAGGTGAATGACTGACTGAGCCTCCATTTAGTTGATTTCCAAGAACAGGTAAATGCAGAGCTTCTAGGTTGGTCATTAGAGTTTTATCTTTTCAGTAATCTGTGCTTTGATGAGCTGAAAATTTAAAGTTTGGAGACAGACATGAAGCCCTGCAAAGAAAGATCTGGAAGCAGGAGACTCTTTCACTATATATAGTGTCTCCCGCTTCCAGTTCTTTCTCTCTGTGTATATATATTACTTAGAGAAATCCAACCACCAGGAATCAGTTTTTCTAGCAGTCTCTCTCCTTGGGTATAAGTACCTATGAAGATTTTTAAGGCTTTGCTAGTTTCTGTAGACCCAAACAAGGAAGGACCAGTATAGAGAAAGAAATCTGATTTTATTATTTTTAATGTTTCAATTTTTGTTGAGAAAAATATTCCCAATAGAAAATATACATTTGTGTTTTGGCATTTGTAGGCTCAGCTTTTCAATATTTCAAATATTTTCGGGTATTCTTTGTAGTGTTTTAGGGTGAAGGGAGGCAACAGGTCCTTCTTAAGTGGTTTTTATGCTGAAAAACAAAAATCATCATTTTCCAGTGACACAGATTAGTCTTTGAATAAGAGATCAATAATGGATAATGGACAAGGTAACTGTATCTTTCTACCTCATTTTAGATTATGAAGTTTGTTCCAGTTTAGATAACAAATGTTATGTCAACCACTAAGTAGATTTTCATTTTATCCTTGAGGACAGATGGTCTGCGAGGACAGATTATACTCCGGGTATGCCAATATATTGGCTGTCACTATTTGTTATGGAACTAAGAGTGAGTCTTCACTGGATATTATAGTTTGGGGAGGTAGAGTCAAACATAGGTGACTAAAATGTTTTTTAAAAACAGAGGCCATATTTAAATTATACCAAGAAACATGATATAATATACAGAGGACTGATCTTTCCCCAGATTTTGTTTTTCTGTTTTTGTTTTTTTTTTTTTGGAGTGAGCACGAAGATAAGAGCTAGCAGATTTTCTTTTTAAATACATGAATTTGTTCATTTTATTGTATCTTATGCTCTAAAGTCTTTTCAGCAAACCAACTATGGAAAATTTACAGTCTATAAAAGTTGAGGAAGACTTCAATCTTGCTACCAAGGTAAAATATTCTCTTGTGAAGTTGATTTTCTCAGATGGATTCTAGTTCTGTGTAGTGTTTACTTTTCCTGTTTAGTGGTGTTGTAAGTATCATTATTATAAGTTGGTAATATAAAGTTGGTCAGATAAAAGCATTTTATAGAAATATGACTAGTTGATTAAAAAATTTATACTTTTACTTTAGTCAATAACAAATGATTGATAAATACTTTGAGGGGTTGAAGGACAAAAAATGGAATGGGCTGGAGAATATGTAGTGACAGGATCATTATATTAGAAGAAACTTTTCCACAATAGATTATATATAAAAATTGGTAAAGGTTTTTGGATAAGTATTCTTACTGTGACTTTTAAAATTATTCTATTGTAACTTAAAAAAAATAATCTTGCTGGGATAAAACTGGAAACCATCATTCTCAACAAACTGACATAAGAACAGAAAGCCAAATACTGCATGTTGACTCATACGTGGGTGTTGAACAATGAGAACACATGGACACTGGGAGGGTAACAACAGGCACCATTGCCTGTTGTGGAGGAATATAAAAGAGGGATAGCAGGAGGTGGGAATATAGGGGAAGGATAGCATTAGGAGACATACTTAAAGTGGTTGGTAAGTTGATGGATGCAGCAAACCACCATGGCACATGTATATGCATGAAACAAAACTGCACACTCTGCACATGTACCTCAGAACTTAATGCATAATTTAAAAAAACAAATTCATGCTTAAATTTATCTTTAGTGAATCCAGTTACCTATTATAGTAACCAAGGAATCTCTCTGATGCTGTTCAGTTCCCGTACTGTACCATTAGCATAAAGCGTTTTTTGGTACTTATTATTTTGATATCATGTAGTTTTTAGGAGAGAGATTTTTCTCAGTTTTTCTTCTTGGTTCTCTGATTACATGGAAATAATATTAGAAACTGTGAAAATTTGTCTAGGCATGGTGGTGCATGCCTGTGCTTGAGCCCAAAAGTTTGAGATCAGTGTGGGCAACATAGCAAGACCTTATCTCTAATTAGAAAAACAATGTAGAAATTTAGAAATGTAAATTATCTTTCTCACAATCTGTGTTACTAAGGGATGCCAGTGTGCTTTCTAAGTTATTTCATGAAAAGTATACTTTAAACTCTTCATCTAAATGAGGAATGCGGGTTTTACCCCAAGTAAATAACCAGTTCTGGAAGCAGAGACCCTTAATAAGCATTTTAATTTCAGAATTTTTAAATCGTAGTTTTTAAACATATTATTCAAAGATCTTTAATCACATTTGAAAATTTTAAATTTCAGAAGATTTTGTATTCAGTTGTTTAAATAATCGTTTTGAAGCTCTTGCATCATGTGAGATACTGGAAGTTAGAAAACATAGCTGTATGCATCCTAGAGTACCCAGAATACAGTTTTCCTATAAAAAGCATTTTAAGAAGATTTCAGTGTAACTAAATTAGCAGACAAAGGAGTTTTTATATAATGGAATATTACAAGTAAGATCATATGAATAATATATCTAATTAAATTTAATGCATGTCTAAAATATGACTTAAATTAATGTTTTCTATTAATGGTTAGAATGTTTAAGTTCGGTGGAGATATATTGAGAAAACATGTCTTAAGTAAGTAGTCAATAAATCAGAGATATGTAGTAAATAGGAAAGTAGGTTACACTATATTTTCTAGTATCCTCCAGGTGGTGTTTAGATTTTAAAAATTTAATATATTTTAGTCACAACTTATGTTCTATTAAACACATCTTTTTAAGCAATACATTTCTCTTTAGAATTTGGATTACAAATAGTTTCTTCAGGTAAAAAGTTTTTGAATCATTCCTTTTTATAATTTTTTTCTCTCTCTGTAGTAATAATGTTCTAGCTTGTGGGTAGTGGCTGAATACCATGTTTAACCAATTTAATGCCTTATTATATAATAAGAAAATTAAAATACGTATTACACAGTCATTAACCAAATAACTAATTGTAGTGTAAATACTAATCAGCATTATAGGAATATATTATGAACAAAAGTTTCTATTGTATGTATTTCCTCACCTGTCTTGTGTTAGTTGTTTTTTCTCTTGTTTCATGACTGGAGCTCATACTTGATTGACTGGTCATGTCTGTTGTTTGTTTCTCCCTCCTCTTCCACCTTTTTAAGAATGATTTACCTGAGACTTTTTTTCACAGAATACATTTCTTCAGTGTCTGGGTTTTAAGGCATCTCTGTCTCTATTATCAGCATATTTAGTTACAGGGTTCTATTTAGTTGCTATGTATGGTTTTCAATTATCAATCATTGTCCTCCAACACACAATTTATTCTTTTTTTTCCTGTTTTATGGAAGAAGCTGAATTTATACAATTATTTATATTTAGAATTTGGACACACAGAATTGAAATAACCTATACTATTTGAATGCAAACCCATTTAATTAAGGTACTATAAAAACTAAACTGTCACATTTTTTCACACAAGAGGTAATTAATACAACTGTAAATCATGAAGCTATATTTTAAAATATAATATGTTATTTAAGTTTTTAAGATTATTTCTACAATACTATAAACAATGTAAGGGTAAATTTTTGTCCCAGGTTATTTTGGTTAAAAAAAATAATCCTCTGGGCTAAGGGCCTCCAAAAAAATAAAAATAAAAATAATTTAAAAAAATCTAATGGATACCACCAGTTGTTTATAATAATCAATTAGATTTAGGCGATGAAAGCAAATAATTCATTGAAGAAAGGTAAAATAAACATAGAGACTTCATAAGGCAGTCAAGATGAGAAAGATTTTTATAAAGCACAGCAAAAGAAGTGGGTTAAATGAGTGTAGGAGATCTCTAGAATGAAAGATATGATATAAATTACCTCATTAATCTTACTCTTTGATATAACCCTCATAGCTGTTTTGAGTATTTTTATTAATAGAGTATAAATAAACCAGCAAGCAGTTTATTTAATCATGTTATTAAAATTAAATATTATGGTCATATAAACAAGGGATTTGTCTAGATCTCTTAAAAAAGAAAAATTACGAGAGAGATCCAAGATGGCCGATTAACAACAGCTCAGGATTGTAGCTCCCAGTGAAAGCGCAGAGAGCGAGTGGACGCCGCACTTTCAGACGAATTTTTGTTGCCCACAGACTAGGAGATTCCCGGCGGAGGAGCCA
>CAUYLG010034625.1:0-31372 GCA_963573385.1 Cacajao melanocephalus | reverse complement strand
TACCATCTCACGCCAGTTAGAATGGCAATCATTAAAAAATCTGGAGACAATAGATGCTGGAGAGGATGTGGAGAAATAGGAACACTTTTACACAGTTGGTGGGAGTGTAAATTAGTTCAACCATTGTGGAAGACAGCGTGGCGATTCCTCAAGGACCTAGAAAGAGAAATTCCATTTGACCCAGCAATCCCATTACTGGGTATATATCCAAAGGAGTATAAATCGTTCTACTATAAGGACACATGCACAAGAATGTTCATTGCAGCACAGTTTACAATAGCAGAGATCTGGAACCAACCCAAATGCCCATTGATGATAGACTGGACAGGGAAAATGTGGCACATATACACCATGGAATATTATGCAGCCATCGAAAACGATTAATTTGTGTCCTTCATAGGGACATGGACGAACCTGGAAACCATCATTCTCAGCAAACTGACACAAGAACACAAAATCAAACATGGCATGTTCTCACTCATAGGTGGGTGATGAACAATAAGAACACATGGACATAGGGAGGGGAGCACTACACACTGAGGTCTGTTGGGGGGGAAATAGGGGAGGGACAGTGGGACGTGGGGAGTTGGGGAGAGATAGCACGGGAAGAAATGCCAGATATAGGTGAAGGGGAAGAAAGCAGCAAATCACACTGCCACGTGTGTACCTATGCAACAATCTTGCATGTTCTTCACATGTACCCCCAAACCTAAAATACAATAAAAATAAAAAAAAAATGTTCAGACAATCTTAATGTTTTTATCATTTATAGAAGCATTCATATTTTATAGTCTTTCTTGAGTCTCTTTTGGTAGTTTGTTTATTGTTAGGAACTTCATTTTATGTCAGTTATTTAATATTTTGGCAGACAATTGCTCCTGGTATGTTCTTCTAATTCTTTTTCTTTCTTTAAGGTTGTTAGTGATGCCTTATGTTTTCATTCTTAATTTTAATAATTTGTGTCTTTGTTATTTTTTCTTGGTCAGTCTAGCTAAAGTTTTTGGTTTTTGTTGATGTTTTCAGTGAACTGTTAGTTTTACTGACTTTCTTGTTTTTCTAGTCTGTGTTTCATTCATTTATACTCTAATCCTTAGTTTCTTTATTCTGCTTACTTTAGATTAGTTTGCTCTACTTTTTCTAGTTTCTTAAGTTGATGCTTAGGTCATTGATTTTGAGATATTCTTATTTAAAAATATAAGAGTTTAAAGATATAAATTTTTCTCTAAGCACCACTTTAGCTATACTCTACATGTTCCCTGAACTCAAAGTATTTTCTAATTTCCCTTGTAATCTCTTTTTTTGATCCATTGGTTATTTAGGAATTTATTGTTTAATCTTCACATAGTTATGAATTACCCAAATTCTCCTGTGTATTAACTTCTAATTTAGTTTCATTGTATCTAGAAAATGTATTTCAGAGGATGTCCAACTTCAAAAATTTATTGATACCTTTATATTATGGTCTAAAATATGCTTTAATCTAGAGAATGCTCTGTGTGTATTTCATGAAACTGTGTACTCTGCTGCTGTTGCGTTGAATATTCTCTTTATTGCTTACCACCAAATTGCCATTGTTTTGATAATGCTATTAGGCATGAAATTCTCCATGATTTCTTCCAAATAACATTAGCTTTTGGGAAGGAGTTTCAGGGACTCAGATCTCCTGGGCCAGCCATACTCATAGTTGCAGCTGTTGTTCTTATGGCCTGATTTTCTCCCTGGGTAGAATCTTTGTGCTACTGCATCAGGGCTGCAGGCAAGGAGAGCAGCCTGTGTGACACCTGTGTTCTATGAGTGGGATGGTAGTTGGAGATGGCAGCACATAGTCTTCTTGGATTGCCCATGTTGGCATAGAACATCCACCCTATAAGGTAGCTGGGGCAAGAGTAATGGAAACCCACCCAGCATTCTCTGCCTTGAGTAGAACTTCTACCTTATGAGTGGAGGATGGTTGGAGGAAGGGAGCCCAGTTGTCTTAGATGCACTTGCCTGGTTTAGAACTCCTTCAGTATGAAGCTTTGGGGGAAATGAGAAATGTAATGATCTTCCCCTGCCAGGGTGAAACTAGATAAGAGCTGGGGAGAGAGATAGTGGTGGGGGATAATGGGAGTACCTTGTGGGTCAAATACAGGTTCTTGCTGTTCTTACCATGATTTAATAGATCTTCCTGACTAAATGTTTCTCCATTTGCTCTATGCCTTAGGACAAATTATGGATACTTTAAGAGGTTTCTTTTATTTTTTACAAGTTATTGTTTCACTGAGGAGAGTATCTACTAATATCCCCAAACCACCATTTCGGAAATTGTCCCTCTTCCCTAGAAAGGATTTTTATCAAAGCTTTACAGGGTAATGGAAGCAGGGAATTGCAAATGACCCAAGAGCTAGTGCAAGGGCATTTTCTGTTTTTTTGTTTTGTTTGGTTTTTGCCTAGGTACAGAAGACTTCAAGGTGGTATGCATAAACTTTGGAGTGCTAGGCTGGGCTTTTCAGATGTGTCCTACATACTTAAAAACTGCTCTTTTTATTTAATTCTTATTTTTTAGCTGTATACCCCTGACATGATACTGACTTGAACAAAAGAAGTGCTGTGACAAGCTTCTACTCTAAGTTCTAAATATATTTTAATAATTTCTATACTTTTGATATGCCAAATTTAGACTATTACTTAGATTATACATGATTACAAAATAAGTGAATCAATTTTCACTCTGGGATTAAAAAATGAATGTTGCATTTCTATAAAAGTACTCCTTGCAAGGAATTTAAACAGTGTTATAAAGGTACATTTTAATACTTTTATGGGTCTAAATGATTATTGTTTTCAAATCAGATGAATAAAATTAATTCACCATTTTCTATGAAGTAATTGTTTTGTACATGACTTTGTTATACTTGGGAAAGGAATCTTACATTTTGTGACTTATTTCTCAACTTTCACCCTACAATCTCTAAGCTCCAGCATTTTAAATCTAATGCTATTTTCAAACACTTTTCATGCCTTATGATCCTTTCCTATTCAACAAATAATTCATTCAGTAAATATTTTTTGAATACCTCTTTTGTAGTAAGCACTGTTACATGTGCTAGAATGCTGTCTTCCCCATTCAGTTATTTACTAAGTATTTGTGCACTCATATTCTGTGCCAAATACAGTGTTAAGTGTATTTGTGTTAAGTGCTACAAATACAATGAGGACAAGACATGATTTGAGCCTCATGTAACTTACGGTCATGTTTGGGAGGCAGACATTAAACACATAATCAAATATATAAATATGTGGTTGCAAAATCATGATAAAGGTGCTATATATGAAAAGTATCATGTTGTAGGATCAGCACTAACAGGATGTATCAGGGAAGACCTCCTTTGATGAAATTACATTTAAAATGAATTTTGATAACAAAGTGGGAGTTGGTTATGTGAAGATTAGTCAGGAAGAGTAGTTCATGCAGAGGGAAAAACATATGAAAAAGCTCTGAAATGGAGAGAACCTGCTGATTTTGAGGTTAGCAGGTAATATACCAAGGGAATAGTAGACTAATGAAGACAGAGTGATATGTAGGACTCTCATCATGTAAGGGCCTCTGAGCAGTGTTAAAGATTCTGGATTATTTTGGATTTTATCTTAAGAAGGAAATCACTGTAGTGTTCTGCAGAGTATGGAGATATATCCTATTTACATCTTGAGAAGGTATTTCTGGCTACTGCTAGAAAAGATATGGGAAGAATTATTAAGACTAGATTTGGAGAAACTAGTTAGGAAGCATTTCATGATACCGGATGAGAGGTAGCCTGTGGACAATAAAGATGGACAGAAATTATTTTTCTAAACCTTTTCATTCTTCCAGATATAAGTGAAATGCTGCTGATTGTTCCTAGGCATAACCAACCACTTTTTTTTCTAAGCTTCCAACAGATTCCTGATCACACCGCTTTGTGGCTATAGTACGTATACTCTATTACTCTACATTGTAATTGGTTGTTTTTGTATCTATATCTCTCACTTTACTTTAAACTCTCTCAGAGAATGGACCTTATCTTTTTCTTCTTTATACACTCAGTACTATAATGTACAATACTTGCTCAATATATGCATACTTCCCAAAGCCAATTAGCTATTAAGAGTCAGAATTGTGAATTGAACCCAGATCTCCCTGACTCCAAAGGTCACAATTTTACCACTACAATAAGAAGTCTTTTACTTTTCCCCTCATAATATACTCTGGTAATATTCTGTATATTATTATCAATTATTATAAGATTGAAGTCTTTATTCATTTGTTCACACATTCATTCAGCAAACTTTTATTGAATTTCTATGATGTGTAAGACACTGATAAAGTAAAAGTCTATAATATATTGATGAATTTGATAGTTCTTGCCTTCAAAGAGCACAAATTTTGGTGGGAAATGTAGACATATGGTAATTATAATTTAAAGCCAAATAAACTGGTTAATATTGTTATAATATAGCTTGACTTACTAGAAAAAACTTTGGTTTTGGAGAAAAATTTCTCTTTTTAGAAATGTCAAAATAAATAGAATAAGAAATAGCCCCCATACGCATACTCAGATAATATTCAGTTGTACATACTTGGAAAAAATCAATTTTCACATTTATATATGTATAACTGTAGTAGATTCCATTACACATGAAAAATTACCATTTTGAACAACTGATAAAATTTGAATTAATACTTATTGAATTGCAGACACATAGAAATCTGACATGCTTACATTGTTTTATTTAATATACACAGCAATGTTACAAGGTAGATACCATCATCATCCATATTTTATAGATGAAGGCACTGAGTACTGGGATAGTTAAGTGACTTGCCTAAAGTAAGTGGAAGATTATGGATTAAAACTTGGGACTGTAAAATTCCAGATCCTGTGCTCTTAAATATTATGTGATATTGCCCTTTTACTTTGTTTTGAAGCTGTTTTTTCTCTCAATAATATCTTGTAAATATTTTTTATTTTTATAGTTATCAGTCATAGATCTCATTTTTAATGACTGCATCTTTATTACATTGTATGTATATCTCACAAATTACTTAACTATAATAGTTTCCTATTCAAGAACTTTTAGGTTATTTCTGATTTATTACTATTATAAAAGATATTTAAATTAACTTTTTGTGTATTTATCCTTGTGTACTTGTCTCCTTAAGTTATGTTCCTAAAAGTGGTGTATCTGAGTCAAAGAGTATGTATATTTTTATATTTTGTTACATGAGACTCTGGAAAGATAATATCAGTTTATACTTTTATCAACAGTTCATGAGAATTTCTGTTTCTTCATACCTTTATTCTAGATTTTGCATAACCTACCTTCACTTTTAATCAAATGAATAGGCAGCTCACATAGCTATTACTGCAGAATTTCTTAAGTCATGGTAGAAAACTAAGTCAAAATAAGAGAATAAAAGATATCTTTTCATGAAGATAGAATTACAAAATTTAAAAACTGGATATCTAGTCACATCTCTTAATTTTTGAAGATAAAGATTTTTTGGCAGTGACATTAGCAAGATAGCTGACTGCAATGGCCTGGCTCTCATCCCCTCCACCCACCCCATATAAAGGAATCAAAACAATGAATAAACAACTATATTTCAATTAGATGGACAGAATAAGTGCTCTGGATAGCACCAGGGGAACTGCAAAACCACTGTGGAACATGGAAACCCAGGATAGCTCCAAAGAGTGTGGAGCAAATCATCCTGCCTCCGCCACACTATTTCCCCTGCCAGCAGCAGATCAGAACTTGGAGATACTTCTCCTTATGGGGAAAAGGTAAGCTGCAAATAACTCTTGCAGACACTAGCAGTTATTGCTACAGGGTGGTCCTCCAGTCCTCACAGACCTCAAGTCCGGTTTGGACAGTTGCCAGGAATACACACAGGTTCATTCCCTGGAAGAGAAATTTCCTTGGCATTCCCACTTATAAGATATACATTTCTGTGACATGGCATCATCTTGAAACTGGACCTACATCTGAAGTGTGTCCTGCTTTGGGGCCAGTAGCCACTAAACTGTTCTACACCTGAGGTTCCACAATCATTTCACTAAATTCACATAGGTACCCACAGCACCAATACTCCAGCTGCTTCGAACCTAGGCCCAAAGGAATGACTGGGACACTGATGTCTGAACAGATGAGGCATCCTGTCACCTAGAGAAACAGGCAAGCATGCATAGCAAAGAGGCTCTTTGCAGTTGCTGGACCTGTATACACCCACTCTTGGCCTGACAACTGGCCCAGAAGTAGCACCACCCCATTGGAGAGGGTTGCATACAGCTGCCTAATCTGCTCATGACCACCCTTGGTCTGTCAATGAGTCTGGCAGTAGCCTTGCCATTCCAGAGTCAGATACACAACCTGTAGCCTACTGCACCCCCATGTGCCTGGCCAACAGAGAACCCTGCCCAGCAAAACCATACAACCATAAATGGAAACTCCTGAAGCCTAGGCCACTGAGATATCTACAGATGTTACATATGAAGATTACAGCTGAAGAATCTGTCACAGAGACAAGTTCTACTGAGTCTACCCAGAGCCAAGGCCGCACACTGTTTCCAGTTGACACCCTAGGATTCATCTGCTGAAAAAGTTACCAAAGCTACTCCATAAAATGGAAAAAAGCAACGATTCTACTAGGTGTGCAGATATGTAAGATCACAAGAAACTTGAAAAACCAAGGAAACATGGTATTCCTAAAGGAATACAAAAAGTTTCCAGTAACAGGTCCTAAAGAAAAGGATTTTTTAATAAACATTCTAACAAGACAATAAAGATAGACAAAATGAAATCAGGAAAACAATTTATGATCTGAATGTGAATTCAAACAAAGAGGTATCATAAAAAGAACCAAACAGAAATCTTAGAGCCGAGTATTTCGATGAACAGAATTAAAAATACAATGGAGACCTTCAATAATGTACTAGACCAAGCAGAAGAAAGAAATCCTGAACTTGAAGACATGATTTTGAAATAACTCAGTGAGAGGATAAAAAAGAAAGAATGATAAAAAATAATGAAGAAGCTCTATAGAACTTATGAGACACTATTAAGTGAACAAATATTTATACTATGGAGTGTCAGAGAAAGAAGAAATGGAGAGAGGTACAGAATAACTATTTAACAAAATAATAGTGAAATCTTCTCAAATCTCATGAGAGATATGGACATTCAGATACAGGAGGCTCAAAATTCCTAGTAAGAATCAATCAAAAAAATCTTCTTTAAGGCACATTTTAATCAAAAAGTCAAAGTCAAAGACAAAGACAAAATCTAAAAGTTGTAAGAGAAAAATATGAAATCACATATAAAAGAATCCTCATTAGATTGTCAGCAGAATTCTCAGCAGGAACCTTGCAAGCCAGGAGAGAATAGCATGATATATTGAAAGTGCTGAAAGAAGAAAATCATGAGCCAAGAATACTATATCCATACTTCAGGAATAAAAGAGACCTAAAGACCTTCCCAGACAAGTAAAAACTGAAGATCTATCATCAGTAGGCTGGCCTTACTAGGAATGATTAAAGTAGGGCAAACCAAAAATACAATAATTAATACCATGAAAGCATGTGAAAGTACTAAAGGCATTAGTATATGTAAGTCCTGCTCAGAATACCCTAAGTGTTGTAATGGTGCTATGCAAGTCTGTCAAATCTCTAATGAAGATTCAAAGTTACAAAGGTCAAAAACATTAACAAAGTTAATGTAACAAAGTTAAAGCTACAAAGGTCAAAACAGCCACAGTTAGTGCCTAAGGAACATGCAAAAGATAAAGATGTAAATTAAGAGAAACAAAATACAAATGGTATGAAGGGAGAAAAAAGTCTAAAGTATTTTTATGTGATCAAAGTTAAGTTGGTATCAGCTTAAAATAGTCTATTATAACTGCAAGACTCTTTATGTTAGGCCAGTGGTAACCACATAAAAGAATTTATGGTAGAAACATAAAGAAATAGAACAATGGAAACAAAGCTTAGTGCCATACATAACCACAAAACCATAAAAGTAAATAACTAGAGAGGAAGAAACAAGGGATCTACAAAACAATGAGAAAATGATTAATATAATGGCAGAAGTACATTCTTACCTATCAATGACAACCTTGAATATAAATGGAATATATTCTCCAATGAAAAGACATAAAGTGGCTAAATGGATAAAAATGCAAGACCCAACTATATGTTTCATATAAAAGACTCATCTCACCATTAAAGACAATGGATAAAGAAAACATGGCATATACACCATGGAATATTATACAGCCATAAAAAAGGATAAGTTCATGTCCTTTGCAGGGACATGGACGAAGCTGGAAACCATCATTCTCAGCAAACTGACACAAGAACAGAAAACAAAACACTGCATGTTCTCACTCATAAGCGGGTGTTGAACAATGAGAACACATGGACACAGGGAGGGGAACATCATATACCGGGGCATACTGGGGGTGGGGGGCTTTGGGAGGGATAGCAGGGGGTGGGGGGATTAGAGAGGGATAACATTAGGAGAAATACCTAATGTAGATGATGGGGTGATGGCTGCAGCAAAGCATCATGACATATGTATACCTATGTAATAATCCTGCACGATCTGCACATGTACCCCAGAACTTAAAGTATAATAATAATAATACTAACAAAATAAAAACAATAAAGTAGACATACAGGGCTGAAAATGAAGGTATGGAAAAATAGAAACCAAAAGCAGGCAAGAGTAGCCATACTTATAGCAGATAAAGTAGACTTTATATCAAAAATTATAAAAACAGAAAAAAGGTCATTACATAGTAATAAAGGGAGAAATTTAATAATATATAACAATTGTAAATATATATGCACTCAATATAGGAGCACATAAATGTATAAAGGAAAGATTATTAGATCTAAAGGGAAAGATAGTCTGCAATACAATAATTGTAGGCTGCTTTAATAACCTGCTTTTAACAATGGAAAGATCATCATAACAGAAGATTAATAAATACGTATTGGACTTAAAACTACACCAAACACCAAATGGACCTAATAGACATTTACAGAACAATCCAATAGTTGCAGAAGACACATTTTTCTCAACCACACATGAAGCATTCTCCAGGATACATAATATGTTAGGCCACACAACAAGTCTTATGAAATTTAAGAAAATAGATACCGTATCATGTATCATTTTGGACTACAATGTTATGAAACTAGAAATCAGCAAGAAAAACTTTGAAAATCTTTCAAATACATGGAAATTAAACAACATGCCCCAAATAACCAATGGACCAATGAATAAATTAAAATTTAAATTAAAAATTACTTGAGACAAACAAAAATGGAAGCATATCATACCAAAACAAAAGCAGTTCCCTATTAGAACAAATATATTTGTCCCATATATTTTGGTATGATGTGTTTCATCCATCATAGCAATTAGCACCTACAAGAAAGGGAAGGATGTGTAAAGAGTAACCTAATCATGCATCTCAAATAACTAGAAAAACAAGAACAATCAACCCAAAATTGGT
Source organism: Cacajao melanocephalus (assembly GCA_963573385.1). Classification (NCBI taxonomy): domain Eukaryota; kingdom Metazoa; phylum Chordata; class Mammalia; order Primates; family Pitheciidae; genus Cacajao; species Cacajao melanocephalus. The sequence continues at coordinate 21,834 of CAUYLG010034625.1, read as the reverse complement.
AGTAGGAAGGAAATAATAAAGCTCACAGAGAAATAAATGAAAGAGACTAAAAAAATTAATGAAATGAAAGTTGGTTTGTGAAAAGATAAACAGAATCAACAAAACGTTAGATTAAGAAAAAGAGAAACCATCCAAATAAATAAAATCAGAGATGAAAAGGGAGACATTACAACTGATATCACAGAAATAAAATGGATCATAAGAGATTACTATAACAACAGTATGCCAACAAATTTGAGAACTTAGAAGAAATGAACAAATTCCTGGATACATACAACATGCCACATTTAAAGTATGAATAAATAGAAAATCTGGACAGAAAAATAATAAGTGAGGAGATTGAATCAGTAACAGAACATCTTGATGAAAAAAAAACCTAGGTCTTGATAGCTTTGCTGCTGAATTCTAGCAATATTTGAAGAAGAACTAATACCAATTATTCTCAAACTTTTCCAGGAAATTAAAGAGGAGTGAATATGTTCAAACTCTTTTTAAAAAGACCAGGTTTACATAGGTATACACGTGCCATGGTGGTTTGCTGGATCTATCACCCTGTCATGTACATTAGGTATTTCTCCTGATGCTATCCCTCCCCTAACCCCCACCCCCTGCTATCCCTCCCCTATTCCCACACCCCCCACGACAAGCCCCGGGGTGTGATGTTCCCTTCCCTGTGTCCACGTGTTCTTATTGTTCATCACCCATTTATGAGTGAGAACATGTGGCATTTGATTTTATATTCCTATGTCAGTTTGCTGAGAATGATGGTTTCCAGCTTTATCCATGTCCCTGCAAAGGACGTGAACTCATCCTTTTTTATGGCTGCATGGTATTCCTCAGTGTATATGTGTCACATTCTTCAGTTGTTCTTGTTCTCAACAGATGAACTGTTCTTCATTACCTAGTTCATTATTACTATAATTAGAAAGCCTGTGCAACGTATTCTATTTCTTCTTCTCCTCTGTTGTCTTCCTTTGAATTGACATTTTTTTCTTCTTTCCTCTTTTATTCATCAATTCTTTTAGTAGCTGTATACTTTATTAATTTAACAGTCACTACAGAAACTAAAAATGGACACTTAATTTAACTCAAGTTAATCAACGTCTTTACCTCCTGTTTCCTTACTTAATTGTATGTGTGTTGTTCAGGATTTTAAATGTATTTTTATTTAACTTTGCAAGGAAAACATAATGGTTATTTTATATAAAGTTTAATTATATTTATTCACATCATTTTTATGCTCTTTATTGTTTCTTCTTCTTCTTCCTCCTCCTCCTCTTCTTTTTCTTCTCCTCTTCTCCTCCTTCTTCTCCTTCTCTTTCTCCTCCTCCTCCTCCTTCTTTCTATTTTTTTTTTTTTTTTTTTTTTTTTGACAGAGTCTCGCTCTGTAGCCCAGACTGGAGTGCAGTGGTGGGATCTCAGCTTACTGCAACCTGTGCCTCCCAGGTTCAAGCAGTTCTTCTGCCTCAACCTCCCGAGTATCTAGGACTACAAGTGTGTGCCACCATGCCCGGCTTAATTTTTTTGTATTTTTAGTAGAGATGGAGTTTCACCATGTTGGTCAGGCTGGTCTCAAACTCCTAATGACCTCAAGTCATCTGCTTTTCTCAGTCTCCCAAAGTGTTGGGAGTAGAGACATGAACCACCATGCCCAGCCTCTTCTTTTATTAAAATCTTGTATCACTTTTCTTCTTCTTAATATAGATCGTTTACATTTTTCTCTAGTAAGAAAATTGGTAGATGGAAAATTCCACTGGATTTTGTATGTAAATGTCTTTCCTTAACACTTAATTAAATCATAACTTAACTGGCTGTATTTTTCTAGGTCTAAGTTTATTTTCTTTCAGTAATTTGCAGATATCCATCTATTATTATTATTATCATTATTACTTTTACCAGTGCTGTTAAGGATGCTATCAGTTATTTTTGGACTTTTGAGGTTATTTTCTATCTTCTTAAAATATCTTTTGTCTTTGCTGTTGTGCACCTTTACATTGACGTGGCTAGGCATGGATTTCTTATTGATTCATCCTACTAGGGGCTTATTGCAATTCATGAATATGTGGATTGCTTTTTTATTGTATCTATTTGTCTGCCAGTATTTCTTCAAATATTTATTTTTTCATCTTGCTTTCTCCTTCTGAAACGTTATGTGTAATATAAATATATTAGATCCTTGACTCTAGCCTTCATGTTTCCTGTATTCTATATCTCGACCTCTCTTTGGTGCCCCTAGAGAATTTATATGTATACTTCTATATTCCAGTTGAAAATTTTGAACTTGCTCTTAATCCAGGTCATTGAGTTTTAAAACTTCAGCTATTTCTGATTTCTATGTGGTTCTGTTTCTGCGTGTTTTATTATTTCTGCTAACTCTTATGATACTGTATTGGACTGTGTATTTTTTGCCTTTCATTGTTTGGTTTTGGTTTTCTTGTTTATTTTCATATTTTTATTTGCCCTAGAACATAAGCTTATGGTTATTCTTAGATTTGGAATGAATATTTTGTCTGTATAAAGAATTTTTCAGGTGGCTGGAGACACAAACAATCTACAATCATTTCTGGTGGTCGTTTTCTGATCACTATCTGAGCAAATCTTAGCTACAAACCTATGGGAGTTTCAGCTTGTGTTTATTATTTTAAAAAGGAGATTTTACCCCACTCTACTGAATATTGAGGTTCAGGATAAGAGACTTAACTTTCAGCAATGTATAGCTGATTGATGTTCCAGGTTTATGTGGGATTGTCAAAATCCTTAGGTGGATTTTGAATTTTGTTTCTTTAAGTTCTAAGGCTGCAAAAATGGCTTGTCATATTCATCAGTTTAACAATTTTTCTCACATTAAAAAATAGGTTTACTGTTCTGCTTATCTCTCTTTGCTTACCATATTTATTTAGACTTTTGAATGAGAATTCATTACTTTCATAGCAGCTCATTTGGAAATATGCTAAAAAATAATGACTATTTTTAGTTATTGTCAGAGTTAAGGATGATCAGGCTATCTGGCCAGCAATTTCTGAAAATGGATTTTTAATTTTTTTCTAAGTAACTTTATCTACATAATTAATGCATTCTTATTGTTTAAAAGTTATACTGTAAAATGATAAGTAATCCACAATTATACCATCCAGATATAGCCAGCATGTATGAGCCTTCCAGATTGATTTCTGTGCAATTAAAAAATCACTGCTATAATTATCTTAACAATAAATTGTATTTTTAGATGTCAGTAATTAAATATTTTTTTAGTTGAATTTATCAGATAAGAGATACTTGAAAGCAGAGATTCTCTCTTGTATTATTTTCTGTCTCTCAGTCAACATGACACAGTGCTGAAACTAGTAAAACTAGTCTCTGATGAGTTTTATGTGAGGGTAAAGCTATTGTTGGAAAAATAGATTTTCATATTTGTAAAAATGTGGAGAATATAATTGGTTTATATTTATTAACATTCTATGCCTATTTCAAAAAATTATAAACAAAAATTACATAAAAGTATTATGAAAATAAAACTGTAATAAAAATAGCAAACACTTGAATAGAAATTCAATAATATTTGAATACAAACAAATGTAAAACACTAAACAAAATGTATTCATATATGAAGAAGACATAGCATATGAAGAAATGTTGATCAAAATAAGAAATTGTTTGGAATGAACGTAATAATTCAGCAATGATGCCTACTTTTTCTATATAAATAAAGGTAGTTAGGATGCAGTTTAATTGGAAAAAGTTCAAGTAATTAGATAACTTTTAATTGAATGTTAGATAAAATTTAATAATACTTGTGATTGCTAGACTTTGTGTAAACTGATATGTTTTAGGGATAGATTTTATATTTTAATATTAAAGAAATGTTTACAATTTTCTTACTGCTTTTGAGAAATGTGTTCAGAATTTTAACACTACTGAAACAGAATGTCAATTTTATTTATTTTTATTTTTTTGTGATGAAGTCTCCCTCTGTTGCCCAGGGTGGAGTGCAGTGGTGCAATCTTGGCTCACTGCAACCTCTGTCTCCTAGGTTCAAGTGATTCTCCTGCCTCATCCTCCTGAGTAGCTGAGACTATAGGCGCATACCACCAGGCCCGGCTGTTTTTTTTGTATTTTTAGTAGAGACGGAGTTTCACCATATTGGCCAGACTGGTGTTGAACTCTTGACCTCATGATCTGCCCACCTCAGCCTCCCAAAGTGCTGGGATTACAGGCGTGAGCCACCGCACCCAGCACAATTTTAATTTTTTAAATATGAAATGAAGTTAGGCATGGCGGCTCATGGCTGTAATCACATCTGTGATAGTAACATATGAATCTTTAATTTTCCCTTAGTTATACTCTCAGGATATTTTATATTTCTCTGGGATTGGCTATAATGTCAGGTTTGTTGTTTCTCATGTCATTTATTTGGATCTTCTTTCATTTTTTCTTGTTAATCTAGCTAGTAATTTATTTATTTTGTTTATCTTTGTAAAGAGCTTTCAATTTTGTTTATTCTTTGTGTGAATTTTTAGGTCTCAATTATGTCAATTCTGCTCTGCTTTTAGTTATTTCTTTTGTTCTACTACCTTTGGGGTTAGTTTGTTCATGGTTTTCTAGTTCCTCTAGACATGTGTTAAATTGTTAATTTGAGATTTTTCTAACTTCTCAGTGTAGGCATTTAGTGCTATAAACTTCCCTCTTAACACTGTTATAGCTGTGTCCTGGAGATTTTGGTATGTTGTGTATCCTTTCTCACTTATTTCAAATAATTTTTAAATTTCTGCCTTAATTTCATGGTTTACCCAACAGTCATTTAGAAGCCAGTTGATTACCATGTAATTGTATGGGTTTTGGGAGACCAACTTGGTGTTGATTTGTATTTTTATTCTACTGTGGCCTGAAAGTATGACTGGTATGATTTCTGTGTATTTTATTTCATCCAGATATGCTTTATGGCTGAGTATGAATTTGATTGATCTCAGCATATGTTCTGTGTGTAGATGAGAAGAATGTATACTCTGTGGCTTATGGATAGAGCATTCTGTGGATGTCTATTCATTCAAATTGCTCAAGTGTCAAATTTAAGTCCAGAATTTCTTTGTTGGTTTTCTGCTTAAATGATGATCTTTCTAATGCTATACATGGGAAGTTGAAGTCCTCCACAATTACTGTGTGGCTAAGTTTCTTTGTAGATCTAGAAGTACTCCTTTTACGAATCTGGGAGCTCCAATGTTAGGTCTGTATGTGTTTAGGGTTGTTATGTCATTTTGTTAGATTAAACCCTTTATTATTATACGATGCCCTTCTTTGTCCTTTTTGAATGTTGTTGATTTAAAGCATATTTTGTCTTTTATATGCATAGTAACTCCTGCTCTTCTGTGTTTTCTCTGGCATGATAGACCTTTCTTGAACCCTTTGCTTTGAGCCTGTATGTTTTATTACATATGAAGTAGATCTCTTGAAGACAACAGATGGATGGGGGTCTTGTTTTTTATTCAGCTTCTTAATTTGTGCCTTTAAGAGGGGCACTGTATTAGTTTATTCTCACACTACTATGAAGAACTACCAGAGATTGGGTAATATATGAAAAAATGAGGTTTAATTGATTCACCTTTCTACAGGTTTAAGAGGACGCATGACTGGGAGGCCTCAGGAAACTTACAGTTGTGACAGAAGCTGACGGGGAAACAAGCACCTTCTTCACATGGTGGCAGGAGAGAGAGAGATAGCAAGGGGGGAACTGCCATACACTTTTAAACCATTAGATCTTATAAGAGCTTAATAACAATCATGAGAACAGCATGGGAATATCCGCCCCCTGATTCAACACCTCTCACCAGGTTCCTCCCACAACATTGGTAATTACAATTTAATATAAGATTTAACATTGGTTGGGGACACAGCCAAACCATGTAATTCTGCCACCGGCATCTCCCAAATCCCATCTCCTACTCACATTTTAAAACACAATCATACCTTCTCAACAGCCCCCCCGCCAAAGTCTTAACTCATTCCAGTATTAGCCCAAAAGTTCAAGAACAAAGTCTCATCTGAGACAAGGCACCTCCCTTCTGTCTATGTACCTGTAAAATAAAAAACAAGTTAGTTATATAGAAGATGCAAGAGGGGTGCAGGCATTGGATAAATGTTCCCATTCCAAAAGGGAAAATTGGCCAAAACAAAGGGGCTGCAGGCCCCATGTAAGTCCAGAATCCAATAGGGCAATCATTAAACTTTAACATTCCAAAATGGTCTTTGACTCCATGTCTCACTTCCAGGACATGCTGATGAAAGATATGTGCTCCCATGGCCTTGGGCAGCTTTACCTCTGTGGCTTTGCAGGGTACAGGCCTCCTACCAGCTGCATTCATAGGCTGATGTTGAGTGTCTGCAGCTTTTCAAGGTGCACAGTGCATGCAAGCCTTCGGTGGATCTACCATTATGGTGTCTAGAAGATGGTAGCCCTCTTCTCACAGCTCCACTAGGCAGTGCTCCCACAGAGAATTTGAGTGGGATCTCCAACCCCATATTTACCCCCCACACTCCGTTAGTAGAGGTTCTGCAGGAAGGCTCTGTCTGTGTAGCAAAATGCTTCCTGGATATTTGGGCATTTTCATACATTCTCTGAAATCTTAAGTGGGGACTCCCAAATCTCAACTCTTGCCTTCAGCACAACCACAAGCCCAAACACCAAATGGAAGATGCCAGGGCTTGGGACTTGCACTCTTGAAGCCATAATCCCAAGTGTACATAGGCCCCTTTTAGGCACAATTGGAGCTGGAACAGCTTGGGCACAACCATATCCTGAGGCTGCACAGAGCAGCTACATCCTGGACCTGGCCTCCAAAACAATTTTTCTTCTTGGCCTTTGGCCTTGTGATGGGAGGGGGTGCTGTGAATGTCTCTGAAATGCCTTGGAGACATTTTCCTCATTGTCTTGGCTATTAACATATGGTTCCTCACAAATTTCTGCAGCAGGCTTGAATTTCTCCTAAGAAAATAGGTTTTTCTTTTGTACTACATTGGGTACAAATTTTTCAAACTTTTATACGTGCTTCCCTGTTAAATATGTTTCATTTTCAGGTAATCTCTTTGTTCACTCATATAAGTGTGTACTTTTAGAAGCAGCCAAGTCACATCTTGAGTGCTTTGCTGCTTAGAAATTTCTTCTGCCACATACCTTAAATCATCTCTCTCAAGTTCAAAGTTTCACCAATCTCTAGGGCAGAGGCAAAATGCTACCAGTTTCTTTGCTAAAGCATAGCAAGAGTGACCTTTACTCCAGTTCCCAACAAGTTCCTCATCTCCATCTGAGACCACCTCAGACTGGACTTCACTGTCCATATCACTATTAGCATTTTGATCAAAGCCACTCAACAAGTCTCTAGGAAGACATCTTTCTGTCTTCTTCTGAGCTCTCTGAACTGTTCCAAACTCTCCCCGTTACCCAGTTCCAAAGTTGTTTCCACATTTTTGGATATCTTTATAACAGTACCTCACTCTGGGTTCCAATTGTCTGTATTAGTTCATTCTGACACTGCTGTAAAAAACTATCTGAGACTGGAAAATTTATGAAGAAAAGAGGTTTAATTGACTCACAGTTCTGCAGTCTTAACAGGAAGCATGACTGAGAAGACTTAGGCAACTTAAAATCATGGTGGAAGGCACAGGAAAATGAAACACCTTTTTCACATGGCGGCAAAAGAGAGAGAGATAATGAGGGGGCAACTGCCACACACTTTTAAACCATCAGATCTTATGAGAACTCACTATCACAAGAACAGCATGGGGGATATATGCCCCCATGAACCAGTCACCTCTCACCAGGTTCTTCCCCCAACATTGGGAATTAATGACTGATTATAGTTTAGCTCTGTGTCCCCACCCAAATATCAATTCAACCTGAGATTTGGGTGGAGACACAGAGCAAAACTATAATCAGTAATTAATTCTGTTTACATTCAAGGTTTGTGTTAATATGTAAGCTTTTGACCCTATTGTGAAGGTGTTAGCTAGTTAGTCTGTAGTTTCTTTTGTGTAGCTGCCTTAAAGTATCTGTGGGCTATATACTTAGCCATGGTTTGGTGGTAACAGTTATTATTATTTCATCTCCATGTTTAGATTTCCCTGAAATATCTCTTGTAAGGCTGGTCTAGTGGTAGTGAATTACCTTAACATTTGTTTGTCTGAAAGAAATTTTATTTCTTCTTTATTTATAAATCTTAGTTTGGCAGGATATGAAATTCTTGATGTTTCTTTCTTTTCTTTGAGAATGCTGAAAATAGTCCCCCAATCTCTTCAAGTTTGTAGGGTTTCTGCTGAGATATCTGCTCTTAGTTTGATGGGCTTTCCTTTATATGTGATCTAACCTTTTGTTCTGGATCCATTTAAGATTATTTCTTTGGTGTTGACCTCACTTTTTGACCATATGCCTTGGTGATATTTATTTTTTATATTATCTGGCAATTGTCCTCTGGATTTCTTGGATCCAGATGTCTACCTCTCTAGCAAGATTTGGGACATTTTCTTGAATTATTTCCTCAAATATGTTTTCTAGATTGTTTTCTTGTTCTGTTTCTTTCTCTGGAATTCAAATAATTTACAGGTGGGAAGTGACTGGTTTGTTTGCTTTACATGATAACATAGTTCCTGGAGAATTCATTCATTGTTTAAAGTTCTTTTCCCTTTATTTTTTTCTTACTGTGTTAGTTTGAATAACTAGTCTTCAATCTCCGAAATTCTTTTTTCACCTTGGTCTACTCTATTGATAAAGTTATCAGTTGTATATTGAAAATCCTTAAGGCAGTTTTTCGTTTCATTATCTCTGACTGATTTGCTTTTATGATTCTTATATCTGCCTTTATTTTCTTTATTGCTTTAGAGGTTTCTTTGCATTGATTTTCAACCTTGTCTTGGATTTCACTGGACTTCCCTGCAATCCAAACTTTGAAATATCCATCTGTTATCTCTGAACCTCCATTTTGTCTAAGAACTATTGCTGAAGAGCCATAGTGATCTTTGATGGTATCACAACATTCAGATATTTAATGGTGGCTGATTTAATTTGGCTGTTGCCCCACTAAACTCTCATCTTGAATTGTAGTTCCTATAATTCCCACATATCATGGGAGGGACCTGGTGGGAGGTACTTGAATCATGGAGGTAGTTACTTCCATGCTTTTCTCATGATAGTGAATGAGTTCTCATGAGGTCTGATGGCTTTATAAGGGCTTTTCCCCTTTTGCTCAGCACTTCTTCCTAAGCACTTCTCCTTCCTGCCACCATGTGAAGAAGGATGATTTTGCTTCCCCCTCCACCATTACTGTAAGATTCATGAGACTTCTACAGCCCTGAAGAAATGTAAATCAGTTAAACCTCTTGCCTTTATAAATTACCCAGTCTTGCACAGTTCTTTGTAGCAGCATGAGAATGGATTAATACAGTAAATTGGTACTGGTAGAGTTGGGTGCTGCTGTAAGGATAACCAAAAATATGGAAGCAACTTCAGAACTGAGTAGCATGCAGATTGAAATAGTTTTGAGGACTCAGAAGAAGAAAGGAAAATGTGAGAATGTGTGGAACTTCCTAGAAACTTGGAGGGGTCAGAAGACAGGAAGATGTGGTAAAGTTTAGAACGTCCTAGAGACTTGTTAAATGGCTTTGACCAACATGCTTATAATGATATGGACAATGAAGTCCAGGCTAAAGTGGTCTCAGATAGAGAGGAGGAACCTTTTGGGAACTGGAGTAAAGGTGACTCCTGCTTTATTTTAGGAAAGAGACTGACAGCTTTTTGCCTCTGCTCTAGGGATCTGTGGAACTTTGAACTCCAGAGAAATGATTTGGGTTATATTATGGAAGTAATTTCTAAGTGGCAATGCATTCAAGAGGAAGCAGAGCATAAAAGTTTGGACAGTTTGCAGCCTGAAGATGCAATAGAAAAGAAAAACCCATTTTCTGGGGAGAAATTTGAGGCAGCTGCAGAAATTTGCATAATTAACAAGGAGCTAAATGTTACCAACTCAATAGGGAAAATATCTCCAGGGCATGTCAGAGGTCTTCAAGGAAGGCCTTCCTATCACAGGCCTGGAGGCTTAGAAGGGAAAAATTGTTTTGTGGGCCAGGCCCAGGGCCTTATTACTTTGTGCAGACTCGGGACTTGACACCCTTGTCCCAGCCGTGGCTAAAAGGGACCAACATACAGCTTAGGCTGTTGCTTCAGAGTGCAAGTCCCCAGCCTTGGTGGCTTACATGTGGTGTTGGGCCTGTAGTTGCACAGAAACCATGAATTAAGGTTTGGGAACCTCCACTTAGATTTCAGAGGATATATGGAAATGCCTAGATATCCAGGCAGAAGTTTGCAGCAGGGGTGGAGCCCTCATGGAGAAGCAGAATCATGTGGTTGAGTATCATGAGAAACATCTGTTTTACAACTCTTCATTGGTGTGGTTTCAGAGCATAACCTCATCACTCAGCCTGATACAGACAGCCTTATTGCTCACCTGTTCTCCAGTGTGTCAGCCTTTCTCTTCTTCTAAAGTGAGGAGTCTATCTTTGGGCCTATGCCAGTGAGTGTTGGCTGTGGTGGTCTTAACTGGTTGTGTTGCTTGACATCAGACCCTGGGGGAAGTGGTCAGGGGCCAGAGGAGTTGGACTGTTTTAAGTACGTTACCCATTCCAAAACCTCTAGATAGCCCTCTGAACAATGCGTATGAGTCCTGAAGGGACTGTACTGGAGTCAGGCTAGCCCAGAGTTCAGGTGCTGATTGTAATTGGGGATGAAGGGTGGTCCCTAGGTGGTCCCTAGAGCATGAAGCCATGCTCTCAGGCAGTGGCAGGCAGCACACTTAGGTGGTGGGCACCCAAGGGAATATCACAGGCCTGTGGGGGTTGGGTTTACAAAAGGCTTTGGGCTTTAGGTGAAATGTTTCAGCAGGGCAGGGTCACTGTGCTATGTGGCTTTAACTCTAGCTCTGACCTATAGCAGCATTAGATCTGTATGAAACTGAGTCAGTATGATAACTGGCCTTTTCATTTCTTGCTTGTCTGAATTATGTAGTGTAGTTGAGCTCTTTATAAAACTTATATTCCAAATGTGGTCTAATGGATGCTATATTTTTGGAATTCTTTCATGTTTGAGAATATCTGTCAGTTGCCTTTATACCTGAATGAGAATGTAGCTGTGCATTCTATTTTTAGGTCACACTTTCACTTGGTACTTCATGGTCATTGCTACATTGCATAAATGGTATTGTGTGTTGCTGTGGTAATTCTTGAGGCTAACTGAATATTTTTCTCTTCATGACTGATTTCTTTCTTTATATTCAAGTACTATTTTCTTTGTCCTTAAGTAGTAATTTAATCAATAAACATTTTATTGTCCACACATTCATAAAAGTTTTCTTTGGAAAGCAATATACTTTTCAAACTATGGATTAATTTTTTTATTTATTCCTGTAAAATTTTGATTTATACATAGTTGGAAAACGTTTTGGTTTGTTTTATTTTTTAGTTATAGGTGATTCATATTTTGGTTGTATTTGTCTTTCATTCATGCATGTTATTATTTAATTGATTTAACCTATGTCTTTTCTTTGTCTGCTTCTTCACTCTTAATTCCCAGTGTGATTATCTCCTCATTGTGGACAACTCAATTTTTAGCTCTCTGATCCATATATGTTGTTTCTAAATTATTTATTAGCTCTGTCATGGTGTTACTTTGGTACGTTTGCTTACCTACATCTGTTGTTTTAATATCTTTGGACTCGAGTCATATTAAATTTTTTAAAATATCCTTCTATAGCCCAAAGTATTTTCAATATTTTGTCTTTCTTGAGTTACGTTTTTTTCAGAATAGAGAATCCATGTTGTATTAGTTATATATTGCTGTGAAGCAAATTACCCCAAACCTAAGCAACAAATATTTATTACCTAGCATTTTCTGAGAGAAATCTGGAAATGCCTTAGTTAGCTGTGTGGTTCTGGCTCAGGGTCTCTTGTGAGGTTTCATTTTATAGCTCTCAACCAGGACTGTCATCTTCTCAAGGCTCAAAAAGAATCAACAATTTACTTCCAAGCTCACTCAAATAGTTAACAGACTTCAGTTTCACATATTTTAGATAATTTCCTTTTTAAGAAAAGACTAGCCTGACTTAAATTATATAATAAAAATTTGCCTTTCTTAAATGTACCTCTCTTCTCACTGTGATAGTTAGACCAGTGTTTTAGAGACCAAACTAAGTCTTTTAAAAAATATTTTTGCTGAATTTTCTTTAAATCTTTCATCTTAAAGTCTGTATGCCTTTCTATGTAGAGGGTTCTCCCACTTTGGCTATATAACAAACTCATGTGATAGAGAATAGCATCAGGTTTTCCTAAATTTTTAAATAGTTCAGTTCAATAACTATGTTTTGCTGCTGTTGGTGGTGGTGGTGGTAGTGGTCAGAATTAAATACAAAATAACAGTTCTTTTCAATACTGATCCTTTCCCCCAAATATACTTTTTTTTTTTAGCACTACACAAGAAGTTAATTCTCATTTAAAAAATATTTAAAAAGAGAAGTGTACAGAATAGGTGGTGAAACTTTGTCTTTCTGCTTACCTCCTTTCTCTCATTTTGTAGAAGTAACCACTGTTAACAATTGCTTGTCAATCATTCTAGACCTTGTCCTATGCAATACAATGCAAGATATGTAGATTTAGGTTAAGATTCATGTATATATTTAAATTTAGGTTTACTCAATAGCTAAAAGCCTATATATGCAACTTAGGTTTTACATACAGTAATATATCATGGACATTCTTCCATTTTAGTGCTGCTACACATTGAAGACTATAAGTATTCATTTTAGATATACTCCATAATTTAATTGTTCCCTTACTGTTGGACATTTAATTTGTCTCCATTTTTTTGCATTTAAATAATACAGGCAAGAACATCATTATATATTCATTTATATTGATATATCACTATGTAATGGAGTCATAGAAGTAAATATGCTAGGTAAAATATTTCTTAATATTCTGAGGGTTGAAATCATGGTTATTCCACCAGATTGGAATCTCTAAAAGAATGTTGAATAGGTTCATTGTACCTTCCTTGTACATTGAAAATTATGATGTCTTAAAAAATTTGATATTAGCAGATAATTCTTAATTAATTCCTTCTAGACTAATTTATGGCACACTGATGGTTGTTTTTAACATGTACAGGCCTAAGGTGGAAGAACATGTAGCATGTGTGAGGGAAAGCAAGGAGACCAGCAAGTTAAAATGAACTAAGAAAAGGAGACAGTAGTAGAGGATGAGTTCAGCGAGATTGTGAGAGGGAGGTCATGGAGGGTCATGTAGGCCATCTTCAAGGCTTTGGAGAACCTTCTCTTCATTATAAAAAATATAAAAAGTAGTCCACAATTATTTTCTCCACTTCCACTGCACTGTGGTTTTCATCCTGATAACACCATTGAAGCCTCTAGTAAGCTATTTCATCACTGTTAAAACACTGACCTCTTCTGATTCCTTTGTAATCTACACCTGATACTGTGTACTGTATATAATTTCATATAAATAAAAATGCCTTTCATAATACAATTTTATAATTGTATACTATTTTATATTCTTACTTACAACTTTCTTCATTGCAGAATTCTGTTTGCCTTTTCCTTGTTTCTTCTCCCAGTTGTTCTCCTGCTTTATTTACTTTCTCCTTTCAGCTTTCTTTGCCAAATCCTGCACCTTTCCTCATTATGTAACCTAATGTTTCATTCTTGATTCTCTTCTTGGATAACCCTTGAAAAGTCTCACAAATATGTTCCCCATTCCAAATGAGTTAATAGAAATTTCTATTTCAGATTAGCTGTGGAAAACTTAAGAACAATGTATATGGTTAAAAAAATATTAAGCCTATGAAAGTACATTACTTAAGATATTTAAATATTTAATAAAGGACATTTCATTTTACACAACTACTAATCTGTATTAATTGGTATTTTCTTTTCCCTGGGCTATCTGCTTCAGTGTATTAGTTGATGCTCATCAGATATGATTGTAAGGCTTACAAAATTTCAATACATTTTCTGTTTTAGCAGACCTTAAATTACCTGACAACCAATATATATTTATTAAAATACATAATAAACTATTTCTAATCCATTGACATTTATAATAAAGAATTGGTCTGTTATTTTAACACAGCCAAATATTTGATAAGGCAGAAAAATTTATTCCCAGATAATAATAAATAGCAATTTTCTCTAAGTCATATTGCTATTTTACATTACAGGAAAATATCATTATATCAATCATAGATTCAAAATTTAAAAATGTAAGAGTACAGCCTGATTTTGGATTTCAGTTTGTTTTTTCTTCTATGAGCCTATTAAGCATTTTCCTGTTTTATTTGATATTACATGATTTATTTCTCATTATAGGAAAATTTACTTTTTCACATAAAACATTTTATAAGAAATTATATCTATAATATTAAGTTACTTTGTTTCACTCAAACTGTTAGAGATACTGTAATTTTGAAATTTATTTAAGATATATCTTGAAATATATCTCTGTGAAATAATTTATAGTTCGCCCATTATCTATTGCATTATCTGAATTTTTAAATATATACTGAATTAAATTTTCTTATAAGATTTCATAATATGCATTCTTTTATTCATTTCATTAAAAGCAGTCTGTTCACTCTTTTACTTTGTGAATTTAGACATAATAAAAATAAATCTTGGGTTAGATGTTCTAAATTCCCCCAGGATAAATATATTTCATAAATTCCAGATATCAATTTTTAGACATAATATTAATTTTTAAAGATTATGTATTTCAATTTATTATCAAATAACCTTTTTTGATTAAACAAAAACTCATGTTTGTGTCAACATTTAATTGAATAAAACTACTTAGTAGGAGTTTGACAAGAAAAACAGAATGAAGCACATTTCTCCAAAATGTAACCTCAGGGACTCATGTGTACGCAGTTTTCACTCAAGACATTCTGCTTACCAGTGCTTACTTAAGACCTTAAACTTTATATCCAGTTTCTAGAATTGCTTCTTTTAACTAACAGAGTAACACCCAAAGAAAAGATGAATAGTCTAGTATCCAATTTAAAGAACATTTTCTGGATTTGTAATAGCTTCCATGAAACTTTTACAGACATCTTCAGCATATTTTTCTCATGCTAACTCCTGATGGCTGATTTAAACAACCTTCTCAGTTTTCTCTTTATGACCACTGAGTTATAGTTTCTAAGGCTCATCTAATATTTTTTAGATAGTATTATACTGATTTTAAGTTTCTCTGGTCAAAGAGGAGGTCCCTTACGCCAATATTGAAATACCTGAAGAATATGCTACTAATTCATTGGTTCTGATATGATTGTACATGCTTCATTTGGGAATCTAAGGTAGGTATTTACATAGTAGGAAAAATGACATTCTAATGTTATGCATGCAACCTGAAGCAAGGATTCAAAACTCAAAGGCTCTGGAATGAATTGAAAACGATTCTTTTAAGAAACAAGTTCTTATGTGTATCCCTTGTTCCATTCTTATTTGAATATAAAGCATTCATTACCAGCATATGCCTTTTAATACTATGTGCAATTTTCAACTGATATATAATTATGTCATTCAATAATATGTCAACCAGATGCCAGTTTAAATAGTAACATAGTTTACAAGATATTTCTTAGCAGGAATTTGGACTAAGCCCTCACTTGTAGTTGATGATAATGAAAAATACAAAATTGCTATTATTTAGAGAAAAAAAAAAAAGGAAACTTTTCTCTAAAGTCTGGAAGACTGTATGACACAGGTAATCTTGCAACTTTTTTCTTATAGGTGGTTTAGAATCTTTGAAAAATCTTCAACAACTAATTTTGGACCATAATCAGTTAATTAGTACAAAAGGTCTTTGTGATACACCTACCATTGTATACCTAGATTGCTCCCATAATCATCTTACTGACGTTGAGGGCATTGAAAATTGTGGATTGCTCCAAATATTGAAGTTACAGGGAAATTATCTGAGTGAGGTAATTGCTTTGAATTAATTGATTTCTATGATTAGTGCAACATTTTTCTTTTGATAGAAATGCCAATCACATTTTAAAAGCAATTTTGAGTAATTTTTTGTTATTTCATTTCTCACCATGAAGTAACCTTTATCAAGAATATTAGATGTTATAAAGTTAATTAATTGAAATTTTATTCATATTCTAAAAGTCTGTTATACTTTATGATATGTAGTTTATTCAGAATGTATTTGTTGTTAGTTTTGGAAGGTTTTATATTTTTTAATTGGGCTAAATGATAAAATATTTTGCTTAATATAAACTTATGAACCAACTTTAAATATAGCTTCCATCCTTGGAGAATCTTGTTTTACTAAGAGAATTGCACTTGGATGATAACAGCATTTCAACTGTGGAAGCATTCTCTTCATACTGGCTGCCTTTACTACAGAATCTTACTATCTCTCAAAACAGGTAAAGACATACTTTACTTAAGAAATAAATCCAGTGAGTGATTGTTTAAAATAAATATGTGATGTTTATAAACTACCATAAAAGTTAGGTTTCTCTAATAATTCAATGAGAGCACATCAAAATAAATTAGTATATAAATTATAAAGACAATATTGTAAAATTTTTAAAAATTAAAATGATTGATTGACATACCCTAAAATTTTAGTCAAATTTTAATTGTCCATTTATCTTTCTAATTTTATTTCTTCTCAAAGATGCACTTGTAGAAATCTCTCAGGGCAGATTTGTTTGTTTATGTTTATAAAGAGCATAGTCCTTGGAAAATACAGGAGGTAGTTAATTTAATTCAGAAGGATGTCTCATTCTCTCAAATGGTACTTATTAAGTCCTGGAAGGACAATTTTTAATCTGCTCTCAACTTGCATGTCTTTTTGTAACTGTTAGGATGGATTTAAATTTGATTTCCCTAAGGATATAAAGTAACACTTAAAAAAATACCTTAACATTAAATTGAAATGGGTACCTGCCTCAGAAGATCTATTTGAGAGCACCAGACATCTGGATCTTTGCTGAGAATAACTGGCTAAACCAAAACAGGAGCACAATATGTGTATTTCTCTTCTGCTTAATATTTCATTGAAATCTGTTCACTCTAATATAATTAATTCTTCATTAGAGGCACAAGGAGTAGGGGAAAGAAACCACCTTTAACAAGAAATTGTTTCTTTTAAGTTATACAGTGCTCACAGAACACATGAATAAGGACAATATAATTTTTACATATATACCTATTTTCCCCAAAAACATATAAAATCATCTCTCAATCTTTTCCACAGTGGTGTTCATCTTTTAAGCAGGTATATACTAAATGACTTAACTTCCACCTATTAAACTTTGACATTGAAAACCAAATCTGTGTTCAAAAATCTCCTCAAATTATTTTAATCCAATCTAAAATTTAAAATTTGACTTGAGTTTAATAGGACATTTGTTCCCATAGCCAGCACCGTCAGATAATACTGTGTAAGTAATTTAGACAATTCACAAACTCCTTGGATCTTTTCAGAATATTTTTCAGGTAAGAAATATACTTTCAAAATGAAATATTCAGCTATGTTTTGGACATATGCAATAAGGCACTGAGAAATAGACATACCTAACATATTTCATAGAAGTGAATCTCAAGCCACATTAATAAGAATAAAATTATTTAAAGAGATTTTAAAATCAATAAAAATTTTTGACAAATAATGCCTTTAATTTCTTTAGGCAATTTAAATTATCAAAGACAGTCTATTTCTAAAAATTAAATTTAATACTAGCTGATAGACTTTTGCTCTGTCAATATGATATGACTTATGCATATTGAGCTGATAAAATGGCACTTATATAAACTAGAGAATTAAATTTTTTTTAGAATTCATCATGATAATTAGAATGATTCATCCAAATGTTTTCTATTTATAATTTTCTTTGCGTAATCTTAAAATGTTTGAGTATTGAGATGGAGTTTACCATTTGGGGGATAGAAAAATGAGTAATATATGTCGTTACCCCCACAGAGCATTTTGGCATAAAAGAACTTAATTTTTTAAACTCATCTATACCAAAAAGTAAAATTATTATATAATACATGTGATTTTGAAATTTTAAATAATACTGTCACTGATATTGGAATATATTTCTGCTGGGTCTCTCAGAGCTCTTTGTACATGTAACCTTCTACCATTTTTGAGAGGATGAAGAGCAAAGGCCCAAGAGCATCAGGGAAATGTTATTGATAGCAATGGAAATGTAGAATACTAAAATGATTTTCTAATATCATAGTGTAAAAATAATCTTCAACCTTAGGCTATTTCACAAGTTTATTTTCATTAATTATGGAAATTATCTATTTTAAATTATGCTCTTGCATGTTAATTGACGTTTTTAGACCTGTATTAGGTTTGATAAAACTCAGAGTCAGCAAATCTGTGTTTGAATATTGAACCTATAACTTGAACAGTCGATGTTGAGCAACTGCGCCCTCACTATCTGAGCTTCAGTTTTTTTCTCACATGTAAAAGTGATAATGCCTACCTTACCTATTTTATGGGATTTTAATGATGATCCAAGAGGAAAAGGAGAAGAATTTTTAAAATGTGGTATTTGGATTTGTGTTTTGTAAGGATTTTAAATTATATATCATTTTCGTTCATTTTTGATATTTTCATCACAAGGAAGACATGTGTCAATATGCCTTTTTTCCCCAACAAATGGAATACATGTAAAGAATTATACTTAGTACATATTGTTTGAAATATTTGTTTCATCCTGACTTCTGTTTTAAATTTTCATTAAGACGTGACTGTTTTAAGTTTGACTCAGTGGAGTTCTAACTAGATGACTCTCTGGCTTTATAAGCCTTTTTACTTCCAGTGAGACTCTAAGTAGGAGTAGAAAGTGGAAACTATTACCCATTGGCTGTTCATTTTACAAATCTTTTGCTTTTTGTCGTCTTTGAAATTTATATCTTTTTAATGCCCAGGGCTAATGTGACAAGGTCAAATGGTATTAGGTTTTCACTAATGTCCTTTGTCTTTCTGGTTTGAATTTTCTTGGAAAAAAAATATACACAGAATGTCAGTAAAAGGAAAAGTTCTAGTTTTTTTTTTTGTTGTTTAAAAAGGATTATACTATTAAGTTTCTACCATCCTAATGTATAGTTATAAAGGTGAATGAGTAGCCAATTTTCTTTATTAAAATTTCAGAAGAAGAAAACAAACATGATTTTAACAGCATGGTTATCTGAAAAGATTAATTTCAATATTACAAAAAGGTTTTGTCAAAGCAGATATTTCTTTGATTTGACTTATTTTTGAAATATTTGATTTTTAATTCTAAAAACTTTATTAGTTATTTTCATTTGAGGTCTTTTTGTAACCTATATCTTACCATATAAGTTATTGGCTAAAAACATGAGATATTCTGAAAAAAGAAAAGAAAATCTGTATTCGGAAGGGTTTAATATGTCATTACTACTAGTATTTCAAAATCCTTTCACTAGAAGGGTGAAGTGTTAGTATTGGAAACACATTAAAGGTAGAGCACAAAAAGAATGTTCTTGTTAATAAGTAAATTTATTAAAATTTTATTTTTATTAAATTATATATATAAATTATAATTATTGCAAGATATGTATATATGTCTTCTGTGTATATATATATGTGTATATATATATGTATGTGTGTGTGTGTGTGTGTGTGTGTATATATATATGCAGAAACTGCTTGAATTGGAAATGTCATAAAATTGAGACTTAAACTCACTAATTATATATAGATAAAGCTTGAAGTTCCTCTATCCCTCCATCTATCTCCACCCCTTTTCCCTTCCCCTGAGTTTTTTTCTTTCTTTTCTTCAATAGCTATGTGATATTTCAGTAAATTTCACTGTTATGGAGTATATGTACAAACAATTCAGAGTATGTAATGGCCAATATTTTCTCACTTTTATTACCTTGGATAATTTTCTCCTGGACACTGCTTTTAAGAAGTAGCATCTTATATGTTTAATATGAATGGTAATATTGTATATTTAGGATTGACAACATTTAGAGAGATCTTCTCCCAGCTTCATTATATAATCTACTTTTTCATCAGTAGAATATCTTCTTTCTCTCTGCTAATGCAGAAAGGGATAGTACAAGAGAGGAGTGAAAGTCAATACAAGGGTTAATCTTCTGCCAGACCCCATGATGCTTCCAGTCACAGTGTTACTCTGTGAGCTTCTTACCTGAGAATATAAAACTAATAGATTTTGTTGTTGTTGGTGGTGGTGTTTTCTATGGCAGAGAGTTTGTAGAAATAAAGAGTTAAAGGATCCTTCCAAGACAACTGGAAAGAGAAAATAAAAAACATGAAAGCAATAAAAGTGAAAATTGGTGCATACTTATTTTGTACCAGAGCCAAACAATATTTTGAACAGTTATGGAATTCTGATATTTTGTAGTGGGGATTAATTCAGAAGACTTTTCTAATTGTGACATATATATATGTTTTACAAAAGAATTTTTATCTTGCTAAAGATTCAGATGAGCTGGCTCAATTTTAATTTCTAAATAGCTACAGGTAATGTGATATTATGTTACAGAGTAAGTGTAGAATATTCCTAGTTGCAATGCAAATCAAACTAGAGTTAACTTACCCTTTATAGCTTTTGTTTCCAATGACATGTGTATTTTGAATATCACAGTTTTTGTTTGATAAGGATTTTTGATAGCAATTATAACTTAGAAAACAATAAAAACCTTTAAATGTAGGAGGAAGATTTATTATTAGATTTAATATGCATAGTTAATATTAATTTTAAATATCAATGTATTTTGGCCAAGTTTAAGTCCATTCTATTGAGGTAAAACATTTTATATTATTCTGTTCTTAGACTCATTTTTTAGTATATTGAGTATATTTCCAATTTAAAAGTAAGTCCAGTTTAATTTTGGATACTTACAGTACTATAATACTTTCAATTAGTAAAAAAAAAAATTTTGAAAACAAAACTAGTGACTAGTCAGTTCTCCTATTGACAAGTGGTAATAAGTGATATTTAGTTTCTACCTTAAAGGTTTAGGTTATGTGTTTCAGTCAGGGAGAAAAATAAATAAATAACATAAAATCTTTGTAAATTTGTCCTTACATGAATACAAAACAACATAATTAGAACAAAAACACACTTATTCTTATTTAAATGGCAAATACACATCAAAGTCCATGATTATTTATTTATTTATTTATTTATTTTTCATGGTTTCAATTGAATCTTTAATGACAATAACCATTCCATTTGTGAATTCCAGGACAATGCCTCTCAATTTTTCATAGTGATATTCTTTTTTTTTAAAATTGTATTTTAGGTTTTGGGGTACATGTGAAGAACATGCAAGATTGTTGCATAGGTACACATATGGCAGTGTGATTTGCTGCCTTCCTCCCCATCACCTATGTCTGGCATTTCTCCCCATACTATCTCTCCCCAACTCCCCACCCCCTGCTGTCCCTCCCCTATTTCCCCCTGACAAACCCCAGTGTGTGATGCTCCCCTCCCTGTGTCCATGTGTTCTCATTGTTCATCAACTACCTATGAGTGAGAACATGCGGTGTTTGATTTCCTGTTCTTGCGTCAGTTTGCTGAGAATGATGGTTTCCAGGTTCATCCATGTCCCTGCAAAGGACACGAACTCATCGTTTCTTATGGCTGCATAGTATTCCATGGTGTATATGTGCCACATTTTCCCTGTCCAGTCTATCATCAATGGGCATTTGGGTTGGTTCCAGGTCTTTGCTATTGTAAACAGTGCTGCAATGAACATT